>CAUYQV010054890.1:0-14537 GCA_963574575.1 Galagoides demidoff
GTCCCAGCTACTTGGGAGGCAGAGGCAGGAGACTCGCTTGAGCCCAGGAGTTGGAGGTTGCTATGAGCTGTGATGCCATGGCACTCTACCCAGGGGGATAGCTTGAGGCTCCGTCTCAAAAAAAAAAAAAAAGAGTTTGAGACCAGCCTGAGCAAGAGCAAGACCCCGTCTCTAAAAATAGAAAAACTAGCTGGGTGTTGTGGCAGGCACCTATAGTCCTAGGTACTTGGGAGGCTGAGGCAAGAGGATTGCCTAAGTGTTTGAGGTTGCTGTGAGCTATGATAATGCCACAGCACTCTACCAAGGGCTATAAAGAAAGACTCTGTCTCAAAAAAAAAAAAAAAGTAATAATTATTTTGAACTGCAATATTCTCACTACCATTCTCATTTTATCTAGCAATAAGTCTCTCTCTCTCTCTCTTTTTTTTTTTTTGGAGACAGAGTCTTACTTTGTTGCCCTTGGTAGAGTGCTGTGGTGTCAATAGCTCACAGTAACCTCCAGCTCTTGGACTTAAGTGATTCTCTTGCCTCAGCCTCCCAAGCTGCTGGGACTACAGGCACCTGCCACGACGCTTGGCTATTTTTTTGTTGCAGTTTAGCTGGGGCCGGGTTTGAACCCATCACCCTTGGTATATGAGGCTGACACCCTACTCACTGAGCTACAGGCACCGCCTTACAATAAGTTTCTTGAACCTTTTCTCTAACATAGACTTGAATCTGTTCTCATGCAGTCTCTCTACTGCACTGCTAACACCCTAGTCTAAAGCCACCAACCCCACTCACCTATCTCACTGAAATGGCCTGACTGCCCCCACTTGTTCTTAGCTTTCTGACCAACTCACCAAAATAGTTATAACAATCTTCTCAAATTGTAAATCAGATCACATACATCCCAGCTTAAAGCTCTTCAAAGGTTTCTTACTGCACGGAGAATAAAAATCTAGATTCCTCACCTATAGCTTCCTGTTACTTTTCCAATCTCACTCAGAGGCACTCTCCAGCCATAGAGGCCTCCTTTCAGTTCCTGGGATGGGATGCCCCAAACTCTTGGCACATCATACTTCCTCTACCTGAATGCATTTTCCTTCACTCTGCATGGATAGTCTCTTATCTTTCTTTGCATCTTGATTTAAATAAGCCTCCTCAGAGGAGCCCACCCTGACCATGCTATAAAAAGCTACCCTAAACCCCCTCCAAACTTGTTGCACAGTATAGATGCTTAATAAATATTTGAATAGATCAATAACTGAATGAGTGAAAAAACAGAATTTGAAAGTTCTTTAGAAAAGTGAAATCATTAATTTCTACTGAGTGAACCAAAGGAATTAAGCTCTGATTTTGTAAAGGATAATCTGCCCTAGAGCACTAAGCAAATATACATGAATGAGAAGGAAGCAAATTTACATCTTCCTGATGTCCTTAAAGAACATTTTTCCACATTCATTGTGTTTTATTTTTTAAGACAGAGTCTCGCTCTGTCACCTGGGCTAGAGTGTAGTGGCATCATCACAGCTGACTGAAACCTAAAACTCCTGGGCCTGAGCGATCCACTTGACTCAGTCTCTCCTGTAGCTAGGACTACAGGCACCTGCCACTACACCTGGCTAATTATTTTTTCTATTTTTAGCAGAGACAGGGTCTGGATTTTGCTCAAGCTGGTTTCAAACTCCTGACCTCAAGCAATCCTCCTGCCTTGGCATAGAATTATAGGCATGAGCCACCATGCCCAGCCCACATTTGGGTTTTCTGAGACTTTACCTAAGAAATTACAAATGCAACTTTATTCCAAACCAAATAGAAAACCTGGTTAGCACAATATGAAAGAACCGGAATAATGGATGGGGAATATTCTGGCATACCAACTGACTACTTTATTTTATTTTTTTGAGACAGAATCTCAAGCTGTCACCTCAGGTAGAGTGCCATGGCATGATCATAGCTCACAGCAACCTTCAACTCTTGGGCTCAAGTGATCCTCTTGCCTCAGTTTTTCTATTTTTAGTAGAGAGAGGGTCTAGCTCTTGCTCAGGCTGGTCTTGAACTCATGAGCTCAAGCAATCCACCTGACTTGGCCTCCCAGAGCCACCTTGTCTGGCCTCCGACTGCTTTATTGTTTTATGAATACTGCTTTTATTTTTTTTGAGACAGAGTCTCACTCTGTTGCCCCAGGCTAGAGTGCAGTGTTGTCAACCTAGCTCATAGCAACTTCAGACTCCTTGGCTCAAACAATCCTCCTGCCAGTGCCCATCCCAGTGCCCAGCTAGTTTTTCCATTTTTAGTAGGGACTGAGTCTAGCTCTTGCTGAGGCTGGTCTTGAACTCCTGAGCTCAAGCGATCCACCTGCCACAACCTCCTAGAGTACTAGGATTACAGGCATGAGCCACCACACTGGCTTTGAACACTGCTTAAATGTACACTGCTTTAAATAAAGAGACCACACATGCTAGGAGAAACCCAGTACTCACCCTCAGAATTGACTGTACTGTCTGCATGGGATAGGTGACTGTGGTGGCAATTGCCTTGGCTATTGCACCAATGATGAACACATCCAAAGAAGAAAGCTGGGAAGCAAACAAAAAACAAATCATAGCAATCCAAACAAGAAGATGTCAGAGATTATTTGACTCCTTTCCAAACAAATCAAGGATTACCTTCGTCCGTTTCTTTAAAAGCTGCCGTTTTAAACCTTCATAGAACATGAACTGGATGGCAGGATTGAAGACCAACAGCAAGGAGGGAAGTGTCCCATTCCATAAAGCCAAGATTCCTTCATCTCGAATGATCTGGTGAAAAGCATCTAAGCAAGAAATCAGAGACTTTTGGAAAGCATAACGACAATCACCTAACTAAAGAAGACAATGTGAATTCTGGCCAAATACACCTAGAACACAAACCGTATTAACTCTATAAAGATTTCCTTCTTGCAATATTATTTTGGGGATGTGTTTATCAGTTAACTTTTTTTTTTTTTTTTGGAGACAGAGCCTCAAGCTGTTGCCCTGGGTAGAGTGCTGTGGCATCACAGCTCACAGCAACCTCCAACCCCTGGGTTCAAGTGATTCTCTTGCCTCAGCCTCCCAAGTAGCTGGGACTACAGGCACCCACCATAACACCTGGCTGTTTTTTGGTTGTAGTTGTCATTGTTGTGTGGCAGGCCATGGCTGGATTTGAACCTGCCAGCTCTGGTATATGTGGTGCCTTAGCCAATTGAGCTACGGGTGCCAACCACAGTTAACTATTTTTTGATCATCGGATACTGAAAGTCACCAACTTCAGTCATAGGCAACTCTTCCTGAAAGTCTGAGGTTTGAATGTCAAACTTTCCCAAGTAATTATCACCACTACTGGGAACTCTGTATTATACAGAATTGTGAATTGAGCCCACATGTTTCACAACAACGTCTAGTGCAGCAGTTCTCAACCTTCCTAATGCCACGAACCTTTAATACAATTCCTGTGGGTTGTGACCCACAGGTTGAGAACCACTTGCTAGTGTAACAAAAGATTGGAGGTTGGAGTCAAAAAGATAAGATACTAGAGGATTTGACTTACAAGAAAATTACCATTCTCAGGCCGAGCATGGTGGTTCACACCTATAATCCTAGCACTCTGCCAGGCTGAGGTGGGTGGGTTGCTTGAGCTCAGGAGTTCAAGACCAGCCTGAGGAAGGGTAAGACCCTGTCTCTAAAAAAAAAGCCAGGTGTGGCGGGCACCGGTAGTCCCAGCTATTTGGGAGGCTGAGGCAAGAGAATCGCCTAAGCCCAGGAGCTGGAGGTTGCTGTGAGCTGTGACACCACAGCACTCTACCAAGGGAGATAAAGTGAGACTCTGTCTCTACAAAAAAAAAAAAAAAGGCAGCAACTGTGGCTTAGTGAGTTGGGTCCCAGCCCCATATACTGAGGGTGGTGGGTTCGAACCTGGCCCCAGCCAAACTACAATAAAGAAATAGCTGGGTGCTGTGGCAGGAGCCTATAGTCCCACCTACTCAGGAGGCTGAGGCAAGAGAATCACCTAAGCCCAAGAGCTGGAGGTTGCTGTGAGCTGTGATGCCTCAGCACTCTACCAAGGGTGACTAAGTGAGACTCTGTCTCTTAAAAAAAAAAAAAGAAAAGAGAAGAAAATATTTCTCTATCTCTTATTTAAGGTTTGGTCATGTTAAACGTGCTTTGGCCAATGGGGTGTCAGTGGACAAGTTGCAAACAGAGCCCTGAAATACACTGTTCCATTGAGCATGTCCTTTGTGCTTCTGCCACCACCATGACAAGAATTTGCTGATGCTAATTCCAGGAAGAGGAGGGGAGCTGGCTCGGCGCCTGTGGCTCAAGCGGCTAAGGCGCCAGCCACATACACCTAAGGTGGCGGGTTCAAATCCAGCCCGGACCTGCCAAACAACAATAATGGCTGCAACCAAAAAAAAAAAATAGCCAGGCGTTGTGGCGGGTGCCTGTGGTCCCAGCTACTTGGGAGGCTGAGGCAGGAGACTCGCTTGAGCCCAGGAGTTGGAGGTTACTGTGAGCAGTGAAGCCATGGCACTGTACCCAGGGTGACAGCTTGAGGCTCTGTCTCAAAAAAAAAAAAAAAAAACAGGAGGGGAGCTAAGACTCTCAGGCGGGTGTCAGCCCAGATGAGTCAGATCCCTGTCAATCCACAGACACATGAGCCAAACAAATGCTACTGATGGATGTTGACATTTGAGTTTATCTGTTATGTAGCTTTATTGTGGCAATAGATTCCAGATGCAAAGAGATAAGAAAACCCTTAAATAAGAACTAGCCTAGAGACACTTACCAATAATACCTTTGTAGTTGGTGGGTACAATGTCTTCATTCCTAAATTTTGCTCCTTGCAGCTTCAGCCTGGTGTTTACCACCCAGAGTGGAGTTGTCAGCAACACATTCACCACTCCTTTACAAAGAAAGAAGAGAGACTAAGGGAAAGAAAACCAAACGTAACCTTTAAGCTCTTTTGTCTTAAAGCCCCATAACAATATTCCATTTATACCTCTTGCCACCAACCTCCTGGGAGACCTAAAGTAAGATGTCTTTTTGCATCGGGGTACAACACAAGCCACTACTGTTAGAAGCAATTTGGAAGCTTTGCTGATAGCAAGTGGCTGACCGCAGCACCTCTCCACATGAAAAGAGTAATGAGCTGCTTCATTTCTGTAATAGGAGGCAATCTACTTGTCAATTTATATAGCATTCAAAGTAGCAATTTTGATAGAATTTTAAATGCAATTTTAACATAACAGCTTTAGAGAGAGGTGGCTTATAGATAACATGCTAAGTCCATGACAATATCAGATCAAACACTCAATTTACAACTCTCACATAAGTAGCTCACATGGTTTTAAGTGACTATGGATCTTGTACAATGGGTGACAGGTAGGGAAAAAGTGGTGACATTTCAAAGTGCCTTAACAGTGTAGAAGCTCCAAAGCATTCCTGATTGCTTAGACGATTAGGATAGGCAGGCAGCAAGCAGCAATTATGAAGTGTCACAAAACACCCGAAACAGCTTTGCAAGCATCATGTTCCTTACAAGCTTAAGATGGGAATCTTGGCCCCCCCCAAGGGTGCCTCTGAGTGGAACAATACAATGAGCCAGGTGCTTCTGTTTTGAAAACACACGATCCCAATTTAACATCATCTTGAGATATTAAAATATTCCTCATCAGTCCTGAAATGATTAAAAAAATACCAGACAAAATTGTAACAAAGTGCCTGACACATGGTATATACTTAGTAAATATTTGTTAAGTAGATAACTAAATAAATGAACCCAGGAACAAACTGTGAACAAACACACATGGAGCTATCTGGTTCCAGTCATGCCCTGAAGAACCAAGAGGCACAATACTAAGAGACAATTTTACTGAAAGATATGTAAGCACATCTGGTAAAAGAATGTTCTGATTTAAGGAATCTCAACACATTCTCCACAAAAAACAGTCTAACCAAAGATAAACTTGATGAAAAAACCAAGAGATTCAAATTCTAATTTTTCATTTGTTGAATACAATTGCTAAAGATATTTGCTACCTATCTCTTAAGAGCATTATGAGAACACAAAGTAAACAATATTACCAAATACTTCTGTGAGTTGTATTTTTATATTTTTATAGATTGACATAACATCCTGGAGTCATTTTTAGTCATGACTTAATATCCTTGCATGTTATCATTTGAGGCATTGATCATATTCTGAAAATCTTTACTTAGAGATTTCTTCTAGTCTTATTCTTAAAATCACCAGTGTCTGAGGCCAAGATTAAAAGGTATTAATACCTATCTGTTTGCCCAGACTGTAAAATGCATTCCCATTCAATACAATGCACACTTAACAGAAATACTAAAAGCCAGAAAAATCAGACTAGAAAGAACAGCCTAGGGTGGTGCCAGTAGCTCAGTGGGAAGGGCGCTGGCCACATATACTGAGGCTGGCGGGTTCAAACCCAGTCTGGGTCAGCTAAAACAACAATAACAACTGCAACAAAAAAACCAGCCAGGCGTTGTGGCAGGTAGCTGTAACCTCAGCTACTTGGAAGCCTGAGGCAAGAGAACCGTGTAAGCCCAAGAGTTTGAGGCTGTTGTGAGCTGTGATGTCATAGCACTCTACTGAGGGTGATAAAGTGAGACTCTGTCTCAAAAATGAAAAAAAAGGAAGAGCAGTCTACTGCACTTGTTTTAAGGGAAAAGGGAGAGAGGAGACCTTAGGACCAGAAATCACAAGCATTCATGGATGCTATAGAACGGCAGTGTATATACTTTTCTAAGTAAGTGAAATACAATGTGATGAAATTAATTATTGAGAAATCAAGATTCCAGGGCGGCACCTGTGGCTCAGTGAGTAGGGCGCCAGCCCCATATACTGAGGGTGGCAGGTTCAAACCCGGCCCAGGCCGAACTGCAACCCAAAAAATAAAAAAATAAAAAAAATAAGACGGGCACTGTGGCGGGCGCCTGTAGTCCTAGCTACTCAGGAGGCTGAGGCAAGAGAAGCACTTAAGCCCAGGAGTTGGTGGTTGCTGTGAGCTATGTGATGCCAACAGCACTCTACCAAGGGCAATAAAGTGAGACGCTGTCTCTACAAAAAAAGAAAGAAAGAAAGAAATCAAGTTTCCATGCTGTACATGGTGGCTCATACCTGTAATCCTAGCATTCTGGGAGGCCCAGGTTGGTGGATTGCCTGAGCTCAGAAGTTTGAAAATAGCCTGAACCAGAGTGAGACCCTGTCTCTAAAAAAATAGCTGGGCATTGTGGCAGGCGCCTACAGTCCCAGCTACTAGAGAGGCTGAGGCAAGAGAATCACTTGAACCCAAGAGTTTGAGGTTGCTATGAACTATGACACCACAGCACTCTACTGACGGTGACAAAGTGAGACTCTGGAAGAGAGACATAAAAAAAAGTAAAGAAATCAAGATTCACTTCATGTTCTATTCAAGAGGTAACCACATACAAAACACTTAGAAGGCAATACAGCTAAAATTAAGTTTTAACGACTATTTAAAATTCTGCTTTCATATCCCCATTATAAACACAAGCCAAAAGACTGAAAGGATTCTTCTAAAAAACAACTTCAAGTACAAAAATGAAGTACATTATTTAAATAAGAGAATATAAAGTCCTTGTAAAAACATTCTGTATCTATAAGCTTTTTATCTAAGAAGTTCAAGTACTTTTTTCATTCTCTAAGCCAAAGCAGATGGAGGGGTATTTTTTAACCACTATCATTTTATGAGTTCTAAGAAAAGCCACTGAAATACTTGAGAATCCAAAACTTTACTAAAACTTGCAACCTACACAATCAAGCAAAGGATAATATTCCACTGAAGAGAAATATGTCATAAACTATTCATAAATTATTGATTCCACCTCTCATTAGTACCTAAAAGGCTGGAAGCATAAAGAAAGCTTACTTATGAGCCTCTATAGAAAACTCTTCTTCCAGTTCCAAGCTGTGGATGCTACTATAACAGAGGGAACAATCTGAAAAGGGTAAAATGTTTTACCAGCTGTCTCTTTAGACATCCCCCACCACCACTCTTTTTAGGACTTAAAATGGCATTCCTGCCCAAGGCCAATGGTCAGAAGGGCAGGGAAGTGTTCTCTGTTTTTGTCAACCACAAGAGATAGCTCAACTGAATTGTCCGGGCAGAAGTTATGTAATTGTTTTTCCTGGAGATGGGGTCAATCAGAATCATCAATTATAGTAAAACAGCAATCCCTGAAGCTGAAACCTCCCTCTTTAAAAGCTCTGTATGTCCAATTATAGTTAGGACTATAGTATTATAAGATGAGAATCTACATCCTCTTCATTTGCGGCAAATTAATAAACCTCTTTTACCTTCTCCTCAAACTACTTGTCTCCAATCTTCTGATGCAACCTCAAACACAAGTGCCGAACTTTCTGTAACACTACTTCAGCTCTAAGATGGGAATACTAACACCTTACCTATCTAAGAACAGGAAATTTTTTTTTTTTTTTTTGAGATGGAGCCTCAAGCTATCCCCCTGGGTAGAGTGCCATGGCATCACGGCTCACAGCAACCTCCAACTTCTGGGCTCAAGCGAGTCTCCTGCCTCCGCCTCCCAAGTAGCTAGAACCACAGGCACCCGCCACAACGCCCGGCCATGTTTTTTTGGTTGCAGCCATCATTGTTGTTTGGCAGGCCCCAGCTGGGGATTCGAACCCGCCACCTTAGATGCACGTGGCTGGTGCCTTAGCTGATTGAGCCACAGGTGCCGAGCCAGAACAGGAAATTATTTATCTCTTAATTCTAATACCTATAATTCTATTTTTTTTTTTTTTTTTGGTACCAAATCATTTACAAGGAAATAAAACCGGCCAGGAAAGGTGGCTCATGCCCTTGTAGTCCCAGCACTCTGGGAGGCTGAAGTAGGTGGATGGTCTGAGCTCCCGGGTTCGAGACCAGCCTGAGCCAGAGTGAGACACTGTCTCTAAAAATAGCCGGGTGTTTTGGTGGACACCTATAGATCCAGCTACTTGGGAGGCTGAGGCAAGAGAATCACTTAAGCCCGGGAGCTTGAGGTTGCTGTGAGCTATGATGCTATGGTACTCTACCAAGGGCAACATAGTGAGACTCCGTCTGAAAAAAAAGAAAAGAAAAGAAAAGAAAAAAGAAAACAAAACCAAAATTAAGAGATAAAGAATAGTAACTGAACAAACTAAAATTATTCCCTAAATCAAAGAACACTTAGAACATAGCTATTTACTCGTAAATCTTAAAGACAAATAGTTTTATCAGCAGTGAGTGTCCTTTATTATGAAGAGAAAATATGAAGTGTGCTAATTGAGTATGCACTTCTGGGTGTGCAATGACCACCCATATAAGAACAAAGCCACAAATCTAACTAACCACTTGACTCCTTGCAAAGGAATTAAACTTGACACACAACAGGGACAAATCTTGCTAGATTTAAGGCATAAGGATAGGAAATGCAGTTTTGAAATATCAACAATAATAATATAATTGGCATTAAAAAAGAGTTAGTGGTAAAAATTCCAATTTCATAAAAATGGTAAGTATGACTTTATTTAAATTATTTGTTAGGTTCTGTTTCCAAATTCTTCCCCAGGGTATTAAGCTTTATGGGCTTTTTTTTCCCCCATTAAAACACAATAAAATAGGCTCGGCATCCGTGCTCAGTGGTTAGGGTGCCGGCCACATACACCAGGGCTGGCGGGTTTGAACCCAGCCTGGGCCTGATAAACAACAATGACAACTATAACAAAAAAAAATAGCCGGGCATTGTGGTAGGTACCTGTAGTCCCAGCTACTTGGGAGGCTGAGGCAAGAGAATCACTTAAGCCTAAGAGTTTGAGGTTGCTGTGAACTGTGACACTGCAGCATTCTACCGAGGGCAACACAATGAGACTCTTGTCTGTCTCAAAACAAACAAAAAAACAATAAAATAGTACATTTTAAAGTTTTAAGCAGAATTTGAAGAACAACAATGCTGTTCCTAGTTTTCCTTGGAGATAGTAAAACTAATTTCTTTCTTTTTTTTTTTGAGACGGAGCCTCAAGCTATCCCCCTGGGTAGAATGCCATGGCATCACAGCTCATAGCAACCTCCAACTCCTAGGCTCAAGCGAGTCTCCTGCCACAACACCCGGCCATTTTTTGGTTGTAGCCATCATTGTTGTTTGGTGGGCCCGCGCTGGGGATTTGAACCCGCCACCTTAGGTGTACGTGGCTGGTGCCTTAGCCAATTGAGCCACAGGCACCGAGCCTAAAACTAATTTCTTGAGTGATTAATACTATGATAGGACTCACAGCAAGAAGAGAAAAAGTTGTGGCTCGGCGCCTGTGGTTCAAGTGGCTAAGGTGCCAGCCACATACACCTAAGGTGGCAGGTTCGAATCCAGCCCGAGCCCACCAAAACAACAATGATAGCTGTAACCAAAAAATAGCCAGGCATTGTGGTGGGCACCTGTGATCCTAGCTACTTGGGAGGCTGAGGCAGGAGACTCGCTTGAGCCCAGGAGTTGGAGGTTGCTGCGAGCTGTGATGCCATGGCACTCTACCCAGAGGGACAGCTTGAGGCTCTGTCTCAAAAAAAAAGAGAAAAAGTTGTTCTAATTGAAACTAAAAATAAAATCCTAGTCCCTCTGCCCAAATGAACACATCCCCTCCTGGCCAAGGGGACCTATGAAGAACCTTAAAACTAAGTTCCCAGCCATGAAGGGAAGGGAGGTTAGACATACTTTGTTATACCCTCTCTCTCCCTTTTAGAGTGTAGACTAGGCTGGGCCCGGTGACTCACACCTAGCATTTTGGGAAGCTGAGGTATGTGGATTGCCTGACCTTACAGGTTCAAGACCAGCCTGAGCAACAGAGAGACCCCATTTCTAAAAATAAAACAGCCAGATATTGTAACAGGTGTCTGTAGTCTCAGCTACTTGGGAGGCTGAGGCAAGAGAATTATTTGCACCCAAGTGTTTGAGGTCGCTGTAAATTGAAGCCACGGCACTCCACCCAGGGTGACATAGTGAGACTCTGTCTCAATAAAAAAAAAAAAAGAATATTTATTAACTCGACTGAAAATAAACATGAAACTTAGTACTTGTTTCCCCCCCCTCAAAAGTATAAATTAGCAATTCTGAAGTGACTTTATGTGTGGATAGGATAAGCGAATATATTGTAATCCTGGCCCAATTCCTTTGAGTAACAGAGAAAAAGTACAACTCCTCTTTCACAATTCATTCATTCATACTTTGCTAATGAATCTTATATTTTGTGTTTAGTATGTGGTAAGCCTGGTTCTAGGTGCTGAGGACATAGCAGCAGATAAATGAAAATCTCTGTTCTTGGGCAGTGCCTGTGGCTCAGTGGGTAGGGCACAGGCCCCATATACCAAGGGTGGCAGGTTCGAACCCAGCCCCAGCCAAACTGCAACAACAAAAATAGCTGGACATTGTGGTGGGCACCTGTAGTCCCAGCTACTTGGTAGGCTGAGGCAAGAGAATTGCCTGTGTCCAGTAGTTGGAAGTTGCTGTGAGCTGTGACCCCACAGCACTCTACCAAGGGTGATAAAGACTCTGTCTAAAAAAAGAAAAAAAAAGAAAATCTCTATTCTCACAAAGCTTATAATCTAATTTTATAGTCTCACGGTTCATTGAGGGTACAAGAAACCAGGTTATACTGATTGCATTTGTGAGGTAAAGTCTCTCTTACAATTGTGTCTTGCTCCCAAAAGGTGTGTCACACACCAAGACCCCAATCTCACAGATTATTAACCTGAAATAATCAAAAGGATCAAAATGCAGTTTTAAAGCGTTTATTCAAGTAAAAATCTGGGGATGACCACCTGGGAAATGCAAACTCCAGAGAAATGGGGTTAATGCTCTTAAATTAAAATTAAATTGGTGGGTGTGGTGGCTCACGCCTATAATCCTAGCACTCTGGGAGGCCAAGGCCAATGGATTGCCTAAGCTCACAGGTTCGAGACCAGCCTGAGCCAGACCCTGTCTCTAAAAATAGCCGGGTGTTGTGGCAGGTGCCAGTAGTCCCAGCTACTTGGGAGGCTGAGGCAAAAGAATTGCTTGAGCCCAAAAGTTTGAGTTTGCTGTGAGCTATGAGGTCATAGCACTCTACCAAGGGCAACAAAGTGAAACTCTAAGTCAAAAAAAAAAAAAAAAGTTAAAGCTCTTGCTTATATAGGAAAAAAACAGAGATTTAGTAGGATATTAACATTTTCTATACAAGGCTGGTTTAATTAGTTAGTTTTTTTTTGTTTCTGTACAGCTTGCTTTCATTTCCTTTCCAATTTAAAAACGTATTTAACATTGCATCTTAGCATTATGGCACACTCCCTAGGTGGAGAACACGCTGACTTTAACGTTTCATGTGTAAATTATATAACCTAATGGTTTGTACCCTCATATTAATCTGAAATAAAATACTGCATTTTATTTTTTTCTTATTAAATCATAGCTGCGTACATTAATGAAAACAGTACATTTTAGACAGTGTGACAGTACGAGAAAGGTAACAGGACAGCTAATCTATAATAAAAATCAATAGTTTAGGGGGAAAGGGTGCCCTTGGTGCCCTTTACTTATTTACAACACTTAAGAAGACATGTACATGAGGAAATAGGCTAATCTATAATCCTAGAAACAAAGGTTACAGCTACTTGTTTTGACTCAGGCAGCTGTAACTTTGTTTCTAGGATTATAGATCAGCCTATTAGGCCGCAAACCAGGCAGCCCCCGAGTCAGGAAGAGTTCAGAGTGTAGCCAACCACGCGGAAGTCCTTAAGTCACTCTGAACTCTTGAACCATGGTATCTTGTAGGGTTTTTTTTTGTTTCTTTGTTTTTTGCAGTTTTTGGCCGGGGCTGGGTTTGAACCCGCCACCTCTGGCATATGGGGCCGGTGCCCTACTCCTTTGAGCCACAGGCGCCACCCGAACCATGGTATCTTGAACTCTTGAACTCTGAACCATGGTATCCAACCATGTGGAAGTCCTGAAGTCACTCTGAACTCTTCCTGGCTCTGGGGGCTGCCTGGTTTGCTCAAATTATTTTAACACTTCAATAGCTTTGTTAGTATTTACAAATGCTATGTAAATACTTGTTATACTGTACTGTTTAGGGAATAATGATAAGAAAAACAAGTCTATGTGCTCAGTACATATGCACAATATTTTATGTCACCAAATATTTTAAATATTCTCCACCTTTAAGGAGTTTTTTGTTTTTGTTTTTGAGACAGAGACTTACTCTGTGTCCTGGATAGAGTATCATGGTGTTCTAGTTCACAGCAACCTCAAACTCTCGAGCTCAAGCAATCCACCCGAGTTGACTTTCCAGAGTCCTAGGATTATAGGTGTGAGCCACTGCACCCAGTTGAAGTGAAAGCTAATTAACTGAAAATTAGACGAAGACTAACATAAGAATATTAATAAGTAGAAAGACTCAGAGCCCAAACCAAAAACCACATAAGTGGCTTCAATATAAGTGGAAAAGAGGACTCAGAGGCCATGAACACTCTTTGCCTGGTAACTCTTTTCCACTCAAATAATTTTAATTTCAAATAGACATTTACAGTATTTACCTCCATGGCCCTAAAATTAGTAATTTCTCAAAGAATATCAAAAAGTGATTCTACAAAAACCAACACTGAACAGGCAAAGTTTAAATCAATTAATCTCGTTATGTGGCAGCACCTATACTCAGTAAGTAGGGCGTCAGCCACATACACTGGGGCTGGCAGGTTTGAACCCAGCCTGGGCCTGCTAAAACAATAATGGCAAAAAACAAAACTAAACAAAAAATAGCCAGGCATTATGGCAGGGGCCTGTAGTCGCAACTACTTGAGAAGCTGACACAGGAGAATTGCTTAAGCCCAAGAGTTTTTTTTTTTTTGAGACGGAACCTCAAGCTGTCCACCTGGGTAGAGTGCCATGGCATCACAGCTCATAGCAACCTCCAACTCCTGGGCTCAAGCCAGTCTCCTGCCTCTGCCTCCCAAGTAGCTGGGACCACAGGCGCTCGCCACAACGCCCGGCCATTTTTTTTTTTTTTTGGTTGCAGCCATCATTGTTGTTTGGCAGGCCCGGGCTGGGGATTCGAACCCGCCACCTTAGGCGTACGTGGCTGGTGCCTTAGCCGATTGAGCCACAGGGGCCAAGCCTAAGCCCAAGAGTTTGAGCTTGCTATGAGCTGTGATATCACAGCACTCTACCCAGGGCGACAGAGTGAGATTCTGTCTCAAAAAAAAAAAAAAGTGTATACACACACACACACACACATAAATAAAATAAAAATTAATCTCATTACAAATGGAAATGGGGCTTGGCACCTGTGGCTCAATCGGCTAAAGCCACGTACATTTAAGGTGGCGGGTTCGAATCCCCAGCCCAGGCCCACCAAACAACAATGATGGCTGCAACCAAAAAGTGGCCAGGCGTTGTGGCAGGCACCTGTGGTCCCAGCTACTTGGGAGGCAGAGGCAGGAGACTCGCTTGAGCCCAGGAGTTGGAGGTTGCTATGAGCTGTGATGCCATGGC
>CAUYQV010054891.1:0-32537 GCA_963574575.1 Galagoides demidoff
CTATGAAACATTATCACACTAGTCTGAAATACGTGTAATTGAAGTCCCAAAAGGGGAGAAGAAAGTGAGCAGTGCAAACATCAGCCAGCTCTGCACCTGTGGCTCAATCAGCTAAGGCACCAGCCATGTACACCTAAGGTTGCGGGTTCGAATCCCCAGCCCGGGCCCGCCAAACAACAATGATGGCTGCAACCAAAAAATGGCCGGGCAGGTGCCTGTGGTCCCAGCTACTTGGGAGGCGGAGGCAGGAGACTCGCTTGAGCCCAGGAGTTGGAGGTTGCTATGAGCTGTGATGCCATGGCACTCTACCCAGGGAGATAGCTTGAGGCTCCGTCTCAAAAAAAAAAAAAAAGACTGGATCAAGAGCGAACCCCATAGCCTGCCCCAGAGATAGAGTCAAGTAGGAGGATCTGGGGCAGCTCACCAAGGCCTGCTCTTCTACTTGTCCCCCAACTTGCTGTGTGACCTGGACAGTCCACTCCCCTTCTCCGAGCCTCTATCATGATCTCTACCTCTAAAATCCTCAGAGGTGAGGATTCCAGGAGAGCAAATGTATGAAGCACCTACCACTCAGTAGGTTTCAGCAAAGGTTAGTTCCCTCTGTAGCAATTGGAAAGGTCTAGAGATGGAAAGTCAGGTAATAAGTTCTCTGAATCAGTGTTCAAGCTGAAGCTCCATAACCATTTGATGCGAAGGTAAAGGGGAGTTAACGGGACCTGACTAGCATAAGCAAGTGTCACCCGGGGTGCACAATTTAAGGAAATGCTTCTCTTCCCTTACCTTGGTTCCTGTCCTGGAAGCTAGGCTTACCCACTGCAGAGGGGTAAGCTGAGCACTGGCTTCCCCAGGGACACTGGGAAGGTGCTTCAGGTTCCTATGCACTCTCTAAACACGGAGAAGAGCAGCATAGACTGCAGGCCTCACTGGGCCCCTCTGGCCCCCAGCTTTCACCTTCCCAGGTTTGTGAACCCCCAACAACCCCTCCCAAGCCTGGATTCCTTTCTTTCCTCCTCTCCTGCCCTGATTCTATCAGGATTCAAGGGGAAACCTGAAACCCAATCCCACCCGCCCCACCTCATTCTACCTTCAGACCTCTCTTTGAAGGCAGATGGGGGCAGCCTTTAAAGACTCGGCCTGTTGATTCTGTGAGGTCAGGACAGAAATCATGAGAGTGCCTCACATCACAAATGTGCAGCACTCAGCTCTGACCAGCACAGAAGCCTTCAGCTCCTTTCTATCTGCATAGGCCTTGAACCTCAACACAAGGCATGCTCTCCTGGGATACGAACTCACCACCTTCCCACACAGCCTGGTCCACAAAGCCCAGATCCATCTCCTTCACAGAATCCACTTGCCCTTCCCTAAGCATCCACTCTGTGTCATCCTGAGCTGGATGCAGGGGTACAGGTGCACAAGGCTTTTCCTCATGGAGTTGACATGCGTGCAGGTGGTGATGAGCACCACAAAGAAACTGAGGCAAGGTAAAGAAAGTGTGAAGGGCCATTGTAGACACAGGGGTCAGGGCAGGCCAGTGGAAGCCTGAATGAAATATAGGAGGAGGCCAGAAGGGAAGACTGAAGAAACAGCACATGCAAAGGTGGCACAAGCATGTGATTGCAGGACAGCAAGGAGGCCAAAGTGAATGGGGCAGAGAGACTGAGGGGGCTAGATGTCAGGGAAGCAGCTGTGGAGCTGGGATTCCAGCCCCGGTTTGTCTGTCACCTGAGCTAAGGACCCTGATTCTCCAGGGCATGGGTGGAAAGGGATTTGCAAGCTGACACGTGCAATGCAGATCACAAAGTGTGCACAGACTGTTGAGAGGGTCAATGGTATAAGTGGTGGTGTGGCAGCAACACACTGGAAGACGGTGGCTTAGGGACTCCTCAGAGCACACCCCCTACCACCACCCTGCCTGATGAAAGCTGCAGGGTGGGGTGGGCACCTGGCTCCAAGTACCAGGTTGTATCCTGCCTGCTGTCCTGATCCCACCTGGTACCTTCGTCATCCTCCTGATAACTCAGGTCATCAAGTTCTGGTGTCCTTAGCTGGTCATGTATGCAGCAGGACACAGGCTGCCCTTTGTGCACTCAAGGCTGCCTCAGGGGAAATGTGTGTGCCAAATCTTCCCAGAATGGGGTGGGCTGATGGCTGGAGCCCCAGGCATACCTGAGCATGCCCCTCCTGATGGATGAGGAAATTAAGGCTCAGAGGGAAGCCACATGCCCAAAGTCCCACAGCTGCCAAAGGGAGAATCTGGGACTCAAACTCAGTTCTGATGACCCTAGAACTCATTCTTCAGCCCCAGCTTGCCAGGGACAGGAGTGAGCCCCAAATGCAGCCTGACTCTGCCCTTGCCAACTTTTGTCACTTGTCACCGCTCAGTTAGGAGACAACATGAGGCTCTTTAAGTCTCAGCTCTGGCACTGTCTTCTCCCTGAGTCCTTCCTAACCACCCCTGCCCGGCCCAGGCCCATTCCACCTCTCTTGCCAAATCAAAGGCCTGGAAGGGTCAAGGCCTGAACTAGCTCTGTGACCCCAGCCTCACACAGACAGCCACCACCACCACTGTCCCCTGCTGGCTTCCCTCCAGCAATGTCAGTCTCACTCACCTCTCTTTGCTTTCCTTGTCTGCTTTCTGAACATACCATGCTATTTAGTGCCAGGCTGTTCCCTCTGCCAGAAATGCCCTTTCTTTCCACTGTCATTTGTCCACCTGGCACATTCCTATTCTTACCTCAAAACTTGCTCTGATGTCCCCCTGTTTCCTTCCCTCATCTGTGCCACTCCACACACCTGACCACACTGTCCTGTGAATCTCAGTTACACTTCCTCTTCCTGGGTCAACAGGGGTGCTGTATCGCTCTAAACAGAACTGTAAGACGGACATTACACAAGATACTGGTCAGCACCAATTCAGACACTTTGAGTGGCAGGCCCAGAATGCACACTTATCATTCTAGCAGCTGGAAAACACCCCTTGGGCCCAATGCAGTGGCAATTCTGGGGGTAGTCACCTGCCGCTGGGCAATTGTTCACAGTCTAAATAGCAGTGCTGTGCATTTCTTCATATAAATTATATGTATTTCTCCCTTTGGAGTTGTTTCCCTGCAGCTTGTTTTATTAAACTTGAAGTGAAGGCAAGACGTTTTTTTAGAGCTGCCAGCTGCTCTTGGGGAAAAGATAAACCCCTTTACAACCTCTCCCATAATGTAATCCCTTTCCTCACAGCTTCATCAGCACTGGGTTTTATGGCTTTTACATACTTTTGGTTGCTTTGCTTAGTCAAGGCTGTGTGACTGGAACCTTGAAAGCACTTTCATTTGCATTTCCAAGGCTGACTTCCCAGGGTCAAAGGGCACCATCCACTGTGGCCAGCCATTCAGAAACACCTACTACACTCTGCCCCTCCTCCCCTAACAAGAAAGGGTATTTCCTCAACACATAGTTCCTCACAGGTCTCTCTGCTTATTCACCCATTTCAGCTGCCACTGGGCCTGGGCTACTATAGGTGGGGAGGGTAGGAGGGAGCAGGGGGAAACGGGGGGGGGGGGAGAGTTGTGAGGGAATCACCTGTACTTGTCTGTAAGATGGGTGAGGAAGGCTCGGCACCTGTGGCTCAATCGACTAGGGCGCCAGCCACGTACACCTAAGGTGGCGGGTTCGAATCCCCAGCCCGGGCCTGCCAAACAACAATGATGGCTGCAAGCAAAAAATGGCCAGGCATTGTGGTGGGCACCTGTGGTCCCAGCTACTTGGGACGCAGAGGCAGGAGACTCGCTTGAGCCCAGGAGTTGGAGGTTGCTATGAGCTGTGATGCCATGGCACTCTACCCAGGGGGATAGCTTGAGGCTCCGTCTCAAAAAAAAAAAAGATGGGTGAGGAAGTGACAATGGCATTGCTAAGGTCCCTTCCAGCTCTAGTTTCTTATCTTTAATGGAAGCTAAGGACAGGGTGCTTGTTCCCTGTGGCGGGGGTGGGAGGGCTCCCCACCAACCTGGTCCAGCCCTACCTTGTCTCTCATACAGAGACCCAGAATGCTCAGAACTTAAGACCAAAGCCTGGAATATCCTAGAAACTTCCAGCACAGGCTTCTCAGATAATCACTGTTAATATATGTTCAACTAAACATATCAGTTGCCAGGTACTGGTTAAATGGTGATAATAATAACACTAACAACAATTACTACCTGCATGTACTGCTTGAGTTTTCAACCTAAATTAGTTCATTTGATCCCCACAGCTCTACAAAACTAGTTCTGGTATTGTTCCTATTATACTGACGAGAACATGAAGGTCAGGGAGGCCAAGCTTCTTATCCAAGGTCATGCAACAGGGCTAAATGTGAAGGTCCCTGGGCCCCAGCTTTCCAGCTACAGGGAGCACTGGGGTCCCAGAGCCATGGTAGGGGCAGCCAGGAGAGGCAAGGCTCCCTTGGTGAAGCTGGGGTAGGGGTGGGAGTCAATTGGGTCTGTAGCTTAAACAGGGTTCCAGGTCAGAGTAGGCCTCTCTAGGCCATAAATTCTCCTGAATAGGATGGACCCCAGTCCTATCGCAGCTCCCATAAGCCCTAGTGGGGAACCCACACGTGAAGCCAGCCTCAAAGACTCCTTTCCTTCTCATCAGCAGTCTCTGGACCCTCCCCTATATGACCACCTCTGTGAAGCACATGGCAAGTGGGTCCCACATTTGGGCAGTCCCAGTCAGTTCCCGGAGTCAAAGGGCACATCCTACGGACCCTGGCTGTGGCTGGCAGGAGACAAGGCCAGAGACACGTCTTCCATCCACCACAGCAATTCCAACCTGGGCTACTCCTGTCAGTGAGGAACATCCAGATCACAGGCCTTTGCCTCATAGTAACCCCTGCCTGGAGCTGACCAGTTCACTCAGGATGTTTGTGTCCAGCCAGGTGACTGCCGGACAGGAGGTAACTCCTAGCTATCTGCCAATGCCTCCCTGGACCCACTCCCAGCAACCTCCTTTCCACAACCCAGCCTCTCCCCTCAGAAGCTAAGTAGGGCTGAACCCATGGGGGGGTCCAAGGCAGCAAATCTTACAGCTCCCAATTCCTGCTTTTCAGGGGAAGATTCCTGCAGTTTAAGAGGGCAAGGTATTTTCCTTAGGAGAAACAGCAATTCAGGACCAGTGTGGGTTAGGGTTAGGGTTAGGGTTAGGGAGGGCTTTCTGCTTTCTGCTGCCCTAAGGTTCAACAGACTGGATACCAAGAGGCAGAAAAAGGGACAGGAAGGGTACACATCTGATAGGAGAAGGCTCCTCTCTGACCCTACTCCTGGGGGGTAGAGCAGAACAGAGCAGGCTGTGCCTATGAAGTGGGTTCTGGATGAATGGGCAATGTCAAAAGAGGAGCACGTTTGGCAAACCTTGCAAGTCTTGAATTTCATGTTGACATATGAGAACTTTATCTGGTGGGGGGGGTAGGGGGGATGGAGGGTTTGAGACCTGGGGAGTTATGTGCTGAGAGTCAGGCAGTAACCAGCCTAGAGCTGTGTCTTCTAAGGACTGCTCATGCTTGGTGAGATTAGGAAGAGAACTGGGGCATGAGGCATCCTGGTGAGAAGTGTGGGGTGGCAGAGTAGGCCCCCAATGTGCCCTTTCCACCTGGGCCGGGCTGGCCTTAGGAAACAGCCAGCCAAACACAGACTGGAAGCAAGGTCCCACATAACTGAGCTGGGAGAAAGTACCACTCAAAGTAAGGTGGGGCTGGCAGGGAGAAGGTAAAGTGAGGTCCAGGAGGGCTTCTGAGAAACAACCTTTGACCAGGGTTTGGCAGACGTCTGTGATCCAGTAGACAGAGAGCAGATATAGAGGAATCCAGGCAGAGGAAAGAGAACCCTTAGCTCTCCTCCCAGAGCTCGACCAGAACTGTCTCCATTTGCCGCTTCTGTATTTATAAGCTTTTGCAAGATCTGATAAATTAATCCTCAGCAGGAAGGTGAAGATTGCCACAGGCTTAATAATAATCCCCAACATGTGTAAGGGCCGCTCTTATGTTCCATCCACTCCCCAACTGCACAAGGGATCCGAAGCACTGAGTAAGAAAGGAAGGTCTGAAAGGAGATGGAGCTCATCAAAGTTGGTGCAAAGTAAGGACTCAAATCCAGGGACCATTACGGCCAGGGCAGTACCTTCACCAATGGACATCAGGACTCATGGTGGCAGCTCCACCCTCAAATCCATTCACATGACAGAATTTGGCCAAGGTAGGCAGCAGGACTGGGCAAGACTTCAGGTCCTCAGCTGGCTCCCTGATACAAGCTCATAGTCTCATGACTCAAAGGCTGCCCTGGGCTAGAAGGGGAGGCAGCCACATGGCTTCTGACCCCTCTATGACCCACTCCCATGTCCCCAGCATAACCCCACAGGAAGCAGACTCCCTCAACTTCCCAGACCCAAGTTTAAGATCCCAGTGGTTGGCTCGGCGCCTGTGGCTCAATCGGCTAGGGCGCCAGCCACGTACACCTAAGGTGGCGGGTTCGAATCCCCAGCCCGGGCCCACCAAACAACAATGATGGCTGCAACCAAAAAATGGCCAGGTGTTGTGGTGGGCGCCTGTAGTCCCAGCTACTTGGGAGGCTGAGACAGGAGACTCGCCTGAGCCCAGGAGTTGGAGGTTGCTATGAGCTATAATGCCATGGCACTCTACCCAGGGGGATAGCTTGAGGCTCTGTCTAAAAAAAAAATCCCAGTGGTTAAGAGTTCAGGTGTGAAAACTTGCTCTAGAACCCACAGGCTAAGTTTGAATCCTGGTTCTGCCATGATCTGGCTATGTAACCATGAGCAAGTCACTTAGTCTCTCTGTGATGTTCCTCAAGGCCCTCATCTTCATCATACGTCTATCCATTTGGAGTTGTCACAAGGATTCAATGAGATCAACATACTGCCTAGAACACAGTAAATGCTCAAATAGTGTTCACTATTCATGTTATGACCTTTTACCTTGGCAGCCAGAGAGAAATTATAATACACAACTTGAGCATAGCACACCCCTGCTCCAATCCCCCATTGCCTCCCAGCCAGTCAGCTCCTCATCCTGGCACCTGAGGCCTGCCTGGGCCACCTCTCATCTCTTGTGCCTCTCAGGGACCTGGCCTTCCCACCTCAACTTACCTCTCTCTAGACTGTATCAACCTGCCCAGCTCCATGCTTTGTAGAGGTTTCAAAGAAAAGCTCAGCTTCTGACCAACAAGTCCCCTCCCAGAGCCTCAGCCTATAGAACTAAATGAGGAACTGGGCAAAAACTAGCCTCAGGTATCCACTTCAGCCCATTTTATGAGGACAAAACCTAGATGTCCATCAACAGGGAATCAGGTAGATAAATGAGGGAATCTGATTGTTGTCTGATATTGGTACACCAAACAGGTACAATCTCCTGTGAGACAATGGTCCCTATTCTAATTTATTAAAAATATAGATTTTTGGTTGCATGAGGCTGTGGGTAGGAATGGGGAGTAATTTTAAACAGGTATAAGAGATCTTACTGGAGTGACAAAAATATTCTACAACTAGTAATAGTCATAGAGCTCCATAAATTTACTAAAAATTATTGAAGAATACACTTAAAATGGATATATTTTATAGCATGTGAATTATACTTCAATAAGGTTTTTAAAAAGCTAATGAAGAGTATACAGGCATCCCAAAATATATAGACACACAGAGAGAGGTTATTTCCTCATATAATTAACAGGACTTATCTCTGGATGATAGTTTTAAAGATTTTTATTTTCTGTCTCAGTGCCTGTAGCTCAAGCGGCTAGGGCACCAGCCATGTACACCAGAGCTGATGGGTTTGAATACAGCCCTGGTCTGCCCAACTACAACCAAAAAATAGCCAGGCATTGTGGCAGGCGCCTGTAGTCCCAGCTACTTGGGAAGCTAAGCCAAGAGAATTGCTTAAGCCCAAGAGTTTGAGGTTCCTATGAGCTGTGACGCCATGGCACTCTACCCAGGGTGACAGCTTGAGACTCTGTCTCAAAAAACAAAACAAAAAATAAAGATTTTATTTTCTTTTTGCTCCCTTGTATTTTACGATTTTTCTACAATGAAAAAAGATGCATTATACAATTGGGGAAAAGAACAGGAAGTTTGAACACAAACTGAAAAATCCTCTACTGCAGTGGGCCAACCTTAGCCCCTATGCCAGCAGGAAGGGGCTGCCTGGTCCTCAAGGGGCCCTGATTGTCTCCTGTCTCATAGACTAGAGTTCAGGTCTAGTCTGACCCCCGAAGTCCCCCTACAATGGCTGTCCATATCTGACCTTTGGGTCTTGAGAGACAATGTTTCATTCATGAATCAATACAAAAAATCTAGACATACCTTTGATTCTGTTGTTCAACTCTCCTACAAAAGGAGCATTTGAATCTGCATTTTTCCAGGAAGAAACTTAGGTTCAGAGAGTGAGAGGGCTTGAGCAGGATAGCAAACAAAGTGAGTAGTGTCCAGGTTCAAGTCTTGACCCGAAAACCCATGTCCTCCCAGCTAGGTCATGGTGACTCTCAAGACTGCTCCCGCTGGACTCAGCGCTATGGAACGAGTAGAGTCAGGCCCAGATCTGCCTAGGGTTTGGGATTTCTGGGTTCATCACTCCAGAACACAGTGAAGGACAATCTCTCATGCCAGGGCTTGAGGAGACTGTTTTACAAAAGCCCCATTATCAAGGCTTCTCCTCTGGGAGCCTCCCCTACAGCAGTCCCAGGAGGAAGGGGCTAAGAAAGCCCTGGGGTAGGAAGCCCTCTGGACTAATCTATAAGACTGCAAGAAACAGGAGTGGGGGGGGGGGAGGTCCTGTCCTTTGATGTGTCTGTTTTGCCAACCCCAGAGTAGCTAGTGCCATTCAGGCTGTGAGTCTAGCCACCTTGTTCTTGTGATGTTAGCTTCAGTTTCCTCATCAACCAAGTGCAACTTAGACAATGTTACTAAAACTCCTGCAGAACAATCAGAGGCTAATTTGCTGGGGGGGTTTAGTTTGCCCTGTCCACAAAATGGAAGCAACAGTCCCTTATTGGCACCTGGTGCCACTATTGGCCTCCAATCCCTTCTTTGTATAATAGAGTGATGCTTTAAAGTCAGTGTAAGGAAGATGGCGCTGTAAGGAAGGGCTCTGGTAGGGCCTGGCTCTCACCTTCACTCCTCTCTCCGCCACCTCCCCTTTGCAAGCTTCTAACTCCACAAACTCAGGTTCTACCTCCAGGCCTGTGCCCCGGCCGGACAAACAATTTCCCCCGCTAGTTGCAGCGCTGACCCTTAGGTCTCAGCTCTAGTCTCTGCTCAGGCCACCGGCCACTCTACCCAAAGTAGCCACATCCCTGCCCCATCGTAGGGTGCTCTAAATATCTCTTTGCCTCTGTCCTACAGATTTTGCACTCCCAAGAAGAAAAGGAGCCTAGGTCTCTTTGTGAACCCTAAGTGCCCAAAGCGAGGCCCAGCAATCAGCAGATGGTCAATAAATGTGCGAGGAAGCGATGCCAGTCGTGGACCCAGAGACCCTAACTAGATGTGAGGAGGTGGGGGGGGGGGGTGAAGAGAGAGAGGAAACACTCTGCGCACGCGCACGGACCCCGCCGCCAGCGGAGGTGAACTCCCCGGCCAGAGGGAACGACCGCAAGTAACCCCGCACTGACGACACGGAGGGGCGGGGCTTTGGCGACGCTCAGGTCTCAAACTCTAGCCGCGGCTGCCACTGGGCTGGGAACTCATCACCCGCCAGACCGCTCAGGTCCTGGTCTCTAGAGACGCACATGCCCCAGCCCCAAGCTGCCAAGAGACCCCGGCGCGGCGCGGCCTGGCCCGGGGAACCCAAGACGCCAGGGCTGCTGCCAGGAGCTCGGTGCGGACACCGGACACCGAGGGCCACAGTGTGCAGGCCAGAGATTCCGTGAAGCCCCGCGTATTCATAGCGCAGAGCTGGCGCCCGCGGGAAAGACAAAGACAGGGGTGCCACCTGTGCCCCACCATTCGCGTCGCCTTGCGCGGCTTCCAGTCCAGACGGCCCTGACGCACCTTCTATGTCGGTCAGCAGCGCCGCGTCCAAATCGCATGGTTCGGCCAAAGCCTGTTCCAAAGCCGCCTCGCTGAAAGGTTGCTCGTCCATGGTGCAGTCGCCTCCTCCCGGCGGCCCGCCGGGCCCGCCGCCGCGCACTGCCCTTCCAGGGAGTGCCGCTGCCGCTTTCGCCGCGCGCTCGCGTCCCCGCCCGGGCCTGGGTAGCAGCCCAGCGCCCTCGAAAAGTTCCTCAGAAACTGGGTTCCCCCAGCTGCGGCTCCGTCAGGGCGGGCAGGCGGGGCGGGGTCTTGGGGAGGCCCGCCCTATAGGGTAACAGGCCCCGCCCCACCTGGAAAGTGTCGGGGACCCCGGGCTGCCCAGTCTTTGCAGAAAACCAGCCCCCAGCCAGCACTTTGGTCAGAGTGCCCCCCAGCCACTGCAGGAACTTGGGCAGGCCTTGGCCCTCTGTGGGCCTCAGTTTCTCCACTACCAAAAAAGGGGGCTGCGGGAAGCCCCAGGACTGGCCCCATCCCAGAGGTCTCTGGACTTGGGAGTGGGACCCAACAAATCTCTCAGATCCAGACTCCCAAGTTAGGCTGTTCTAGTTATGTGTGGCCCTAGGCCAATTACATCACTCTGTGCCTCAGTTTTCCTCATCTGTAACGTCAGCCTAATGCTGCCTCTCCACAACCTGTGAGATCAGCCTGTCCCCTCCCTGCAAAGGAACAGGAAGCCTGGCCTCCGGAGAGGAGAGTGGCTAAAGGCAAACCACATCCTCCTCACAAGTAGCCCTGCTCAAGGGTCCACCCCAGGGCTTAACCCTACTCCACCCTCCTGGAAAAGGCTGGAATTTCCCATCCTGTCTTAATCTAGTTTCCTCCCAGACTCAGTTGTAGGGACTGGAGAGGGGGCCAACAGGCTCAATCCAGCTCTTAAAGAGGAACACAAAGCCAGTGAGGGAACACAGCAAGGTGGGGCCTCAGGGTTGTCTGACACCACAAGCAGAGAGATGGAGGCCACAAGGAAAAGGCAGACTGCTTCATACCCGGGCCAGGTTGCCCTGAATCACAACAGGCTGGGGCTAGGTCAGAACAGCCAGCCTGGCCAAAGAGAGGCTTAGAAACTGAACCTTGGGCCATGTGACTTGGGTACAGAGCCAGGTGGGGTTCTAGTGAGGTACATTGAAATAAACCAGAATCAACACATAGGTATCCAAATGTGAGAAGGCAGTGAGCTCCCTGTCCCAATGAGATAGATTGAAATAAACCAGAATCAACACTCTGCCTTCATAAAATAAGGCAGTAAGCTCCCTGTCCCTGGAGGTATTTAAGCACAGAGAAGCACCCTTGGCAGGAACAGTCAAAACAACTCAGGGGTCTGCTCCCCAGGCCTAGCCCTGGTCCTTAATAAGTCAAACTGTCTTGAATTACTGCCTTGCTCAGATTCCCAATATAGCCTGTCTGACCACGACCCCAGTGGGAGTAAAATTAGTGGTGCAGTTTAGAAAAGGGGTGCTAGGGGAGAGAGAAGCCACAGAGGCCCAAGTCCCTGGGGCTCAGCCTGGACATGCAGCTCTTTCTCTCCCAGAAGTGGCTGCTGTGGAAAATACCCAGAACAGGGGTGATCAGAATCTAAGAGGGTCTCCAAAGCACATCTTCCTCACAAGTGGCCCTGCTCAAGGGTCCACCCAGGGCTTTGCTCTTCTCCAGATGAACTTATGCAGGAAACAGATGGCCTTTCTTCAGTGCCCTCCCCCAAACACCACTCCCCACCCCCAGGAGACACTGAAGAAGCCTTAGGAATCTGGTGGCTTCCTGAAAATTTAAACAGCTATTCCCAAGGAGAGAAGTGAGAGTAGGTGGGTGCTGGGCAAAGCCTAAAGATATTTCTTCAGTCAGGCAGCTGATCTGGCTTTTTACCTTCTTGCTGTGTGACCTGGAACCACTTCACTTTTTGGAGTCTCAGCTACTATATCTGTAAAATGGGAATAACCTTTCTTGCAGCTCTCTGCAGAGCCAGGGAGGGTGTTTTGAAGCCATCATCATAACAGATTCTCTTCACTGTTTCTGGTTGTTATTCTTTTGTGTTTTAGACATTGTCTCACTTTGTTGCCTGGGCTAGAGTGGTGTGGCACAATCTAGCTCACTACAACCTCCAACTCCCGGGTTCAAATGATTCTCCTGCTTCAGCCTCTGGAGTATCTGGGACCCCAGGTGGGTGGCTAATTTTTCTATTTGTAGTAGAACAGGGTCTCCATCTTGCTTAGGCTGGTCTCAAACTCCTGACCCCAAGCAATCCTCCTGCCTTATTCTCCCAGAGTTCTAGGATTACAGGAGTGAGCCACCATGCTTGGCCCAACCTCACTTTTCTTTTCTTTTTTTTTTTTTTTTGGCAGTTTTTGGTTGGGTTTGAACCCACCACCTCCGGCATATGGGGCCGGTGTCCTACTCCTTTGAGCCATAGGTGCTGCCCCAGCCTCAATATTCTTTAAATGACTTTGCCACATATGTAAAGAGTATAGCTCAGTAAGTATACACTCCATAACTGCAGGAGTTAGGTGAAAGAGAAAGAGGGTAAATCAAGGTCAACAGGAGTCCAGGAATGCTAGTTGAAACTGAAACCTGATTGAACTCCCATGGGCTATAGTCCAAAGTAGGGAGAGAGGGGTTTACATCTTTGCTTCATGGTCTGGGATTACCAGGACAAACTTCAAGGTGAGGGTGGGGCTCGTTTTTCAAGGGAACCTGCTTGTCTTGGCACCCACAAGGAACGTGGACACAAACCCCTCTACCCTGGTATGGGTAGGAGGAGGCGGGGGTCCAGCCTGGTCAATAGTGACTTGTACCAGCAGGTTCTGCACTGTGGACAACTGAGGGCTTCGGTGTGCCAAATACTTCCTTGTACCGTCTATTAACCCATTCATTTCTCCCAACAGCCTTAAGAGGATGGGGCTGTTATAAACTATCATATTTTACAGATGAAGAGATGAGGAAACTGAGGCAAGAGTAAGTGAAACGACTTGCCCAGGACCTCGCAGCGTTGTTACCTCTTATTTTGCCCGGGAAAGGACAGGCAGAGAGGCCGGGCAGCTGCCCCGAGTAGGGGTGCCGAGCCAGACAGGCCCCACCCGCAGGGGCCTGGCGCAGCCAATGGGCGTCTGGCCCGGAGTGGGGTGACGCGACGTCAGCACGTAACTCCCGTGAGCCGGGCCCTGGGTCACGTGCACCGCGTCAGTTCGACCCAGGGGGGAGGGGAGGGGCGGCAGGGCGGGCTGGCCGGGCCCAGCCTCCAGGCTAGACACCTGGCGGAGGACTGTCGCCAGGTGTGCGTCTGGGAGAGCAGGACCGGCTGACCCGGGACCTCGGCTCTGCCAACTGGGAGATAGGGGTTCGCGTCTACCCTCTTCCTCCCTGAGCGTCTTAGAGACTGGGAAACAGCTTCTGTGGGGTTGGAGTCATTTTGAGCAGGCGTTCAGCACCACCAGGGCCCTTCCCAGGCCTCTCTTCCTGCCTAGCTATGCCACCATCAGTGTGGCGAGCTCAGTGGTGGGTGGAGGGGCAGGTCTGGGGCAGGATGCCTGCGCTCTGCCGCCTTCCACATTGCCTAGGAGCCTACTAAAACCAATCCCTACTCCCGGAGCCCCCGCCACCTTTTCTGGTGCTGCTTATCCTTCACTGCTGCGGGAGCTAAGCTGGAACATGCCCAGATTATGGCCCAGCGGCAGCTGTGGGAAGCAACGGTGGGGAGGCAGAGTTCTCCTCCCATTTTTCTCCTCTGTGAGGAATGAAACCAGATGACCGTTGACATGGATGATTCTGGTCCTGAATAAATCTCGTGCTGTGATTCCAGTGTGGCCTCTCCTATGAGCTGGCAAGTCTTCCAGCCCTCTCTGAGGCTCCATGATCTGGTCTGTCCCCCTCAGACCCACTGCTGAAGCTCACAGCATGGTGGGACCTCGAGGTCATGATGGGCCCCTCAACAAACCCTTCTTAGGAGAGGTAGCTGAAGCCCAAAGCTTGCCATTCAGTGAGGGCTGAGACTCACAGGCATGGAGAATGAAGGTTGGGACACCTTGTTTCCTGCAGGTCTAAACTGGCTGTGCTGGGAGAGGCCAAGTGCAGATTGAATGAGGGTCCAGTCGGGGCAGGGAGAATCAGAGGGTACCACAGGCATCATCTGACCTCCACAGACCAAATGCAGTCATAAGCTGATTATGGCCAGGCATGGAGGTTCACGCCTGTCATCCTACCTTTGGGAGGCTGAGGCAGGTGGATTGCCTGAGTTCACAGGTTCAAGACCAGCCTGAGCCAGAGCAAGACCTCCTTCTCTAAAAAATATCCAGGTCTTATGTCAAGCACCTGTAGTCCAAGCTACTTGGGTGGCTGAGGCAAGAGGATCACTTGACCCCAAGAGTTTGAGGTTGCTGTGAGCTAAGATGTCTTGGCAGCACTCTACCAAAGGTGACCCAAATGAGACTATGCCTCAAAAATAAATAAATAAATAAAGTTGGGCTCAGCCCCTGTGGTTCAAGCAGCTAAGGCACCAGCCACATACACCTGAGCTGGTGGGTTGGATCCAGCCCAGGCCCGCCAAACAACGAAAAATAGCCAGGTGTGTGGTGGGCACCTGTAGTCCCAGCTACTTGAGAGGCAGAGGCAGGAGAATTGCTTGAGCCCAGGAGTTGGAGGTTGCTGTGAGCTGTGATGCTATGGCACTCCACCTGGGGCGACAGCTTGAGGCTCTGTCTCTAAAAAAATAAAAATAAATAAAGTTGATTATGATTTTGAATTGTCAAAACATATAAAATTTCACCTGGGGCCTGGATTTTTTGAGCAACCTCGAGCTTGACAATGGCTGTCCCTTTACAGCCAGGGCTGTGAACTCCTTTCTCCACAGTCCCTATCCCTCCCTGGTGTCACTCATTTGTAAATGATTGTAATAAAAAGGCCACCCATGATGCTGTTTTACATATCAAGAGTAAAGACTAGAGGGAGACACTGACTTAGGCACCTGCGTTGAAACCTACAACCCCAGGGAGGCATGAGGTGGGGGTGGGGTGGGGAGGAGATGGATGGTGTGGGCCTCTTGATACAGTATCTGAATCTTCCCAATGACTTCCCAATGCTGAGAATAGAGATTTTGCTTCCTGGGCTATTGATGGTCTGGACTTAGATGCCCTTGCCAAACTCCTTTGGGGTCTACCCAAAGAGCTCTGACGGGCTCCTCAGAAATAAACTGATGGAATTTCTGGGTGAGTCATGTCTATTCAAGGTCTCTGATTTGGCCCTCCTCCACCCTTCAGGACCCAAAGGAGACCCTTCTGGGGTCTTCAGTGGTGCTTCAGTAGGAGACTAATGAGCAGGGGGAACGTGAGCCATGACAGGATCACAGTGTTCACACGCTGCCCCTCCCAGGTTTTGGGGGGAGGGAGACTACAGATGGAGAGCAGCTCCTTTCAGGGTTCCAAGGATGAGAGGCAGCCAAGGACTGGGGAGGCAGCATTTGAGAGAGGAGTCCTAGCTCGGTGCCCATAGCTCAATGGTTAGGGCACCAGCCACATACACCGGGGCTGGCAGGTTTGAACCCAGCCGGGGCCTGCTAAACAACAACTGCAACAACAACAAAAACAGGGTGTTGTGGTGGGCACCTGTCATCCCAGCTACTTGGGAGGCTGAGGCAAGAGAATCGCTTAAGTCCAAGAGTTTGAGATTGCTGTGAGCTGTGACACCATGGCACTCTACCAAGGGTGACATAATGAGACACTGTCTCAAAAAAAAGAGAGAGAGTCCAGAAGTTTGTCTCTATCCAGGTCTGTATCCCCTGTGTGTCACTCCCATCTCTGGGCCTCTTCATCCACACTGCAGTGACCATTTATCATTCATGCCTAGCCAGATTTCATCCATCCTCTGCTAACAGCCTGATTTTGGGGGGTAGGTTCTGAGGCTTTTCCTGGCACCACTGTATTGGGAAAGAGGCACCTCTGGCTGCCAGTAGGACATCTGCCTGGATGGAGTCAACCACATGGAAGAGCCAACCCAGAGGAAGCACAGCCAAGACTTACAGAGAGGCAGATTGCTCACCTAGATCCCACTATGCCTGAAGCTGATGCCTCACCAAATTCATAAGTACCTGGATCCAGCTGTGCCTGAAGCCGAATTTTCACTTATATAAAACAATAAATTCCTCTATTTGATTAACTGGTTCCTGCCATAACCAACAAATGTCCCATATGCCGTCTCCAAATGAGGAGTCTGGGTCACAAACCACCTCCATCTTGGACAAAGAAAACCTGATGCTGCTTAACTTTAGCATGTCCCAAAATGGGAAAATGAGCTTTGGCAAGTATCCTTGAGGGAACTTGAGTCCCTGCCAGGAGGCAGGTTAGTTGAGTCAGAGTTGCCCGGCCACCCTCCTTTGCCCTATGGCTGGGCTACCCACTGCAGCTCTCCCAGCTTGAGTGCTCTGAGGTTTGGCTACTTGCTCAGAGCTTCCCCATTCTGCAGGCCCTGGAGAAGGGTTCCAGCACTTACTGGCTGCAGTGTTCTTGATTCTGGGAAGAGCATCAGGCTCTGAGCTCCTAAGAGCAGGAGGGGAATAGCCCTGCCCCTTCCCTCTGGCACCAACCTGGCACACAGCATGCTCTCAGGAATACTGCTGAAAGCATGAGAAGACCGGGTGTCCTGGAGAATCCATGGTAGTGTCTGGGGCTATCCCACTCTCACAGGGCAGGGACATAGCTTGGGCCTCTTTTCATGAACACAGTGCCTAGCACAGGGCTGGGAACATAGAATGAGCTCAAGGTCCATATAGCTGTTCAAGGGAGCATGGATTTGAAGGCCTCCCTCATTTCAGAAGTCAACTCTCCTACTGGCCCTGGTGTGGGGGCCTCAATGTCACTCTGGCCCAAGGGATGTGTGTGCTGCCACTTCTGGCTGGAGCTGGTGATGGTAGTAGTCCCAACATGTCCTCTGCCATGGATCCACCTGCCTCCTATCAGCAGGCAGGGGAGCCCCAGAGTTGGTGTTCAGAGCTGGGGGCAGCTTCACTTGCTAGACATAAAGATGGTGTCCTGTCTGCCTGCTCCTCAACGGCCCTGGTCTGGGAGTCCCAGGTCTGGGTCTGCGTGCTGCTGGCTCTGCTGCTTCCCACTGTGCAGCTTCAGGGAGTCCTCCCCTCAACAGTCCTCAGTGTCCTCACATGCACAGCAAGAGCCTGGGCAGATGTTTTGGTGCCTATTCCAGGTTCACTGGGCACAGTAAGTCCACTCCACTTGAGGCCCATATTCAAGCCCTAGGAGACAAAGGGATTAAAGGGCTCTCAGCCTCCCCAAGCTACCTGGAGAAGGCGCAGGTTCTGTAGGCTCCCACACCCAACCCCTCAAGACACCCTCTGCCTCTGGGCCTGCTGAGGGCCCCGCTTCCCAGGGCAGCTGCCTTACAGCAAGGGGCTGCAGGCTCCCCCCTCTGGACAGGAGGAGAAGTCTTTTTAAAAAGAATGGGCGGAGGGAGGGGATGAAAATGTTCTAAAATGGACTGTGGTGATGATCACCTAACTCTGTGTGCAGAGTACTAAACACTACTTAACCATACACTTTATTTATTTAGACAAAATTTCACTCTGTCACCCAGGCTGGAGTGCCGTGACATCAGCTTAGCTCATAACAACCTCAAACTCCTGGGTTCAAGCAATCCTTCTGCATCAGTAGCTTGAGTAGCTGGGACTACAGGTGTGTACCACACTCAACTAGTTTTTCTATTTTGAGTAGAGATGGGGTCTCACTCTTGCTCAGCCTGGTCTCCAACTCCTGACCTCAAGTGATCCTCCCACCTTGGCCTCCCAGAGAGCTAGGATTACAGGCATGAGGCATGAGCCACCACACCCAGCCTAATTGTACACCTTAAATGGGCAAATTGTATACTATGTGAATTATATCTCAATAAACCTGCTTAAGTGTCAGGGAATGAGTGGAGTAAGGGTCCCCATGGCAGTCCCTGCTCAAAGGCAAGGGAGTACAGTCACAACTGACTTGACAAAGATCACACAGGAATAGTTTGCTTACTTACTTCTTTATTGTGGAGTATTTTACATGCAAGAATCCAAATTAGAGAAATGGTATCTGGAAGGAGGGCCAGTGGGGTAGATGGACACTCTAAGCCTTGCATACACTGATCTGCCCTCCAGAACCAGCTCTGCCCATGGAAACAAACAAGGACAAGAACATTAGACATCTAGGACGAGTGGACAATGAACTTAACACAGTCCTCTTTTTAACAGCCCCAACAATCCTGAGAACTCTCATAAATTAAGTGCAAACTTTAGGAAATAAAGTTTGATGCCCTCCTCCAGGAGAGCCTGGAGGTTTGCGAGGAGAGCAGCAGCTCTGACTTAGGGGCTGATGACTGCTGCTGGGGGCCAGTGGCTGCAGGGGAGGCTTGGACCCATGGATGGGATAGGCTGGAGATGGGTACTGGGGAAGGCGGACGCTTCAGGGCCTACGGGGATTGTCTTCGAGGTGGAAACACACTTCTCTGTGGGTGAGGAAGACTGGCTGTAACCAAGTGGGAGAGACATGCCAATAGCAGACCATGGAGAGGAGCTCCCAGGGGCTACGTGGCAGTGCCAGGGGCTGAGCCCAGGCCATGAGCAAGTGCTTCTCCACACTGCTCTGCCCAAGCTGTCTGGAACTGCCCTGGCCCCAAATGCACCACCCAGAAGACTGGATCGTGTATGTGTGAGGTCCAAGGGTAGGGGTGTGGCACCCAGCAGCATTCTGCCCTGTCAGAGCCCTAGTCACCACCCTCCTATTTGGGCCATTGAGGATCACTGCCATGGTGCCAGGTTCTCCCCTCCAGAGCAGCTGGAGTGACAGCACAGGTCCTGAGACCACTGGGTGAGGAGGGAAGGGTAGTGAGCCAAGGCACGGTCACTCACAGAGGGGCTGATGGACAGAAAGACAGGAAGACAAATAGTCACCTTTTCCTCTGCCCAAACCAGCAACAACCCCTTTGGCTCTAATTCCCACATTGCACCTGCTCTGTGACTGGGTGGGGACCACCATGCCTGGGGTCCAACTCCACGTGGAGCCATTAACTGCTGCCCACTGGCCAAAAAGGTAGGTGGGAGGAAATGGTTAGTTTCTACATCTTAGCACACAATGAACACATAAAAGGTCAAACACATCCCCAAGAAAATATTTTGACAAAATAAATATTTTAACCTCTAATCAGGTATAATTAGTGCTTATGAGGAATCCCAGAAATAATTTAGTAAAATTAAGTACATACTGTATCTGTGATTTCTAACAACAGCTTTCTTGCCCAGGCTCTGCCCCTTCCCTAACCAGGTGGCCTGAGGACTATGCTCCCCAGAGGGGGTGAAGGGTAGAGGCCTCAGGACAGATATCCCACCAGGGCTGAGTGATGCTCCCTCCAGGACACTGGGGCAGCACCTACTTCTTGTGTAGGCCTCAAGCTCCACTGAGCCTACTGGTAGGGGCAGGCTACCTCTGGGCAGGTGTGGGCAGGGGCCTTGAAAGCCGCCAGAGGTGGGGCTCTAGGCAGGGAAGGCAGGAGACACTTGGTTGCCCATCACCACCTGCCTCCCCTGGGGCAGCCATGCCTCTCTAGGCCATGCCTGGCCAGCCAGTTGTAGTGGGGTAGGCTGGAGGCAGCTCTGGTTGTGGGTACTGGGAACAGCTTTGCTAGGGCTCCCAGGCAGGCACCTGTCCCAGGGCTGCACACTACAGGAGCCCTCTCTGTCTAGGAGCCTGAGGCTGCTGGCCTAGTGGGATTCCACAGCAGGGAGGTGGGCTCTCTCCTGATAGGACACTGGGGCTGGCACTAGGCACTGCTGCCCTCTGCCACAAGTTGGCTCTGTATGCCAAAGAGCTAGGTCTCTGGGCGCGCTTAGGTCATCCAGCCATCTTTTCTGCAGTCACATCAAGCCAGCGGTCTTCAGAAGTATCAACATCTGGCTCGGTGCCTGTGGCTCAATCGGCCAAGGCGCCAGCCACGTACACCTAAGGTGGCGGGTTCGAATCCCCAGCCCGGGCCCGCCAAACAACGATAGCTGCAACCAAAAAGTGGCCGGGTGTTGTGGTGAGCGCCTGTGGTCCCAGCTACTTGGGAGGCAGAGGCAGGAGACTCGCTTGAGTCCAGGAGTTGGAGGTTGCGATGAGCTGTGATGCCATGGCACTCTACCCAGGAGCTTGAGGCTCCGTCTCAAAAAAAAAAAAAAAAAAAAAAAAAAAGAAGTATCAACATCTAAGGTGGCCCCTCCCAACCATATGTGGTCCTGTCCCCACACCAGGAACCAGAGCCCAAGATGGCTCTGCCTTTGAGAAATGCTGCTGAGAAGCACAGGCTGACTGCAGGTCAGAGCTGAGGTGGAAGACATGGCATGTACCGCCAGGGAGTCAGGCTGGCCAGGGTCCGGGGAGGAGCTTCCTGGGTGTCCTCTGAGAAAGTGGAGTGTAATATCGCCAGCCAGTCCTGCCAGATGAGTCCCCAGACAGACTCCTCTAGCTAGGCTGGGCCTCGGCTTCTGGGTTGGGCAGTGTCCCCACTTTCTACTGGAACTGTTCCTGCTGGTGCTTGGCATGGCCCCCAGCTGCTGTCTCCATCCTAAATGTTCCCCAGAGACCATGTCATTAGTCTCTGCTCAGGTGATGCCTAGCCCTTTCTCCTGCTTGAGCTGGTGCTCTGGCAGTGACCCCTGCAGCATCTAGGCCATCTAGTCAGGTGGGACGGGCTGACTGTATCAGTGAGGATATAGGACGGAAACAGGTGTCACCAGCCTCCATCTGCTCAGCCCCAGGCTCTGTCGGCCTTCAAGGTTGCCTTGGGGAGAGGGTGCAAATTGGTGACTGGGGGCTGTCTAAGGTGGGACATGGTCAGGCTGTCAGGAAAGTCTGTGGGAGGAGCACAGGGCCCCTGGTAGGGAGCAGTTCAGTGGTCATAGTGTCAGTCTGGCCATTCAGTCAGTAGAACCTCTAAGCACAGTGCAAAGTTGTCGCTGCTGGGCCCTGGAGGTAGAAGTGTGAGGCTACCACAGGCTAGACCAAAGCCCGCATGTGGCACATTAGCAAGCCTCATGACACTTTCCTAGAAAGCCAAAACACCCTCCCCATGTAAGCCCCTCTATGAACCAAGGCCAGCTGTGCAGTGTGAGTGTGTAGAGAGAGTGTGGGGAGCCTGGGATGTGGTAGTGTTACCTCAATAGCACACCTACTGCCCTCCCAACCATGTGTGGCCCTGTGCCTATGCCAGGAGCCGGCAGGGCCCTTAGTCCCAAACTCTGCTGCTGAGCCAGCTCCGGTGTGGGGCCTGGGCTAGCAGCTAAGTCATAGACAGAAGCTTGAGAAGGTAAGAGACCCCTCTCCCCATGGGCACCCACAGAGCCTTCTAAAGTGCTGCTACACCAAGCGCCACAAGGTGACACAGAGTCCAAGGAAAACCAGGCTGGGGGACAACTGTGCCCTGTTCTGCTAGAGGCAGTAGCACAAAGGCCCTCCTGGAAGAGAGGGACACAGGGAGCAAGCATGCCAGGGGGTGGCAGGATATGAGGGGGGCTAAGGCTGCCCCTTTTCTGTAGGTAGGTGGCTGAAGGAAAGACTCTGCTCAAGACACAGTGTGAAGGGACTGCCCTGCCTGGGCTGGGCCACTCTGCCTGCTCTTCCAGAGCGGGCCCATCAGGGGAGGGAAGTGATCTCTGGCCGTCCCACTACCCGGAGGGAAAAAGGTGCCTGTAGCTGATCCTGACTAGTGGGAGGCCTGGGAGCAGACATGGTGGCATTTCCATGGAGACAGGTGTTCAGGCTGCATGGGGGTTGGGGATGGGAGGAATGGCCAGTGCCTGGTGTCCGTGGGGAGTAAGTGGTGACCTGCCATCTGGGGAGGCAAACTGCTCACAAGGCGAAGAGGGCATCCTCTGAGTGCTCTGGCTTCTTCCGGCCAGAAGGGTTTGAGGCTGGGGCAGGAGCCTCCGTGGGGGGTGAGGGGAGGTCAGGAACCATTTCAGCAGCTTTGGCTCTTTCTTCAAGGAATTTATCAAACTCTGCAATACAAACCAAGGCAAGGGCCAGAGTTGGTGGGGGTCACCCTAGCATGACCCCCCACCCATCCCAGCTCCAGCTGGCTAAGGCTCTGGGCCATCAGCCAGTGGCAGCAGGGCCAGTAGCCAATCACAGCCATGGTCCTGCCAGCCTCAACTCTCCAGCCTCGGTTTCTTCCTCTGGTACCCCCAGGGTAAATGTGGAGGCTGAAGGAGCTGGTGGGTGGGGAAGGCTCTGGGAGCTTCGTGGTGGCAGTATAGGAGAGAGGGTTCTGTGTGTCCTGCCATAGGCCCTGCAGGGAGGGTCTCTGGAAAAGGCAATGTGAAGCACCTGCTCACTAGTGTGCTGGAATTTTGTCCATTTTCAGCCCAGCAGGGGTTGGGCAAAGAGAGCCAGATGGCTGAGCTCCCAACTGACTTGCCAGGGACCACCCTCCCCGCCCACAGGGAGAGGCTGCTGTAGCTGATCCTGACTGGTGGGAGGCCTGGGAGCAGACATGGGGGCATTTCAATGGAGACAGGTGAAGGAAGGAGGTGGGGGAAGGTGATGCTATACTCCACACAGTGCCAAGACTAGAAAGCCTGGGCCTCCAAGAGCCCCCTGCCGGTGGAGCGGTCTGGTCCCTGTGAGGAGCAGGCAAGGAGGGTGTCTGTGCAGGAGAACTTAGCCCCCGCTGTTCCAGCCCATCAGCTAAGGCCCAGCCACCCTGGCTCCTGCACACCCTGTGACCACACAGCACAAGTCTGAGCAAGACTGAACATCCAGGGGTCGGGACCCAGATGCCAATCAGTGCCCACTATTCACTAGCTCTGTGACCTTCTGAAAATTACATTCTGACTTCCATTTCCCAATAAGCAAGATGAGAGAAATGACACTTCCCACATCAGCACAAGGCCTGGGCAGGACTGAGTCACCCTTGAAGACTGTGGCTCAGGGCCTGGTGCCAGTAGGTGCTTTGGCAGCGGGGGCTTCCTGGTGAGTGGGAGCTGGCCCCTATGCAGCTTTGAGTGGGAGCAGCAAAGGGAGGCTATAAGTCCACCCATCAGCCAGGTCATACCTTCACTTGTGACACCCTCGTCCAGGTCATCGCCCTTCTGTGGGAGGAGCAGAGAGAGTGGTATTAGAGCACTGGTCCTGGACCCGCCTGCCCAGCCACCTTTGTCCACCCTTGGCCACCCAGGGTGTGGCACTGCCCATAGCAGCTGGAACAAAACTTCCTACTTCTTCCTGTTTCCAGATCTTTATAGAGCAAAGTATTGCTCTTCTTATTGGAGAAACAGATATTTTATTTTTAAAAAACAAAAGAGAAAATGAAAAAAAGAACTCCAAATAGTTTCTAGATTTTTGATCTTCCAGAAAAGCCAGAAAGAGAAAGTCCAAAAACAGTGCAGGCTAGTTCTGTGGCCTGGGCTGCAAAGGACAGGACTCTGACCTTGACACTCTCAAGGTCCTGGGGAGAGGCACAGAGGGGCGGCCATAAGAAGCTGAGCCCAAGGCACACCCAGGTTGCTGCATGTGCTTCTCTGCACAATGCCCACTTGTGGCCAGCCACAGGGGTTCTAAGAAGGCACTGTCCAAGCAGCAGCTGGAAACAGCAAGAGGCCTGGCTAACCCAGGGCCACAAAGCCCATGGCACTGAGCCTGGCACTCAGGAGATGCTCTGGCAGTGAGGGGTGCTGTCCCTCCACTCATGTCCTATGGCCTCCAGGGAGCTACACCAGTCTTCTCCTGTGGCTCAGATCCTGCCACCTGCTGCTGGCTCCTGAAGGAGCTACGGAGGCTCTGTGCACTACTGTGAAGTGGGTCAGACTTGATTTTGCTTGGAGACTGCAGTGAGACTGCAGTAGTTTTTGAGCTCATGGAGCTACCCAGGCACTGGGGAAGAGGGGTGTATACAGGGGCCTCCCTGGGAACTGTAAGGAAGTAACAAAGCCCTGGGCTGGCCTAGGACACCTGGGTTCTTCCTGACTCTGCCACTGACCCTGTGTAGACTTGCTGGACAAGTTCCTTCCCTTTCTGGCCCTTGGGATACCCCCTTAGAAGGTGAGGGCCTTGGCCCTGGGCAGCGCCTGTGGTTCAAAGGAGTAGGGCGCCGGCCCCATATGCTGGAGGTGGCAGGTTCATACCCGGCCCTGGCCAAAAAAAAAAAGAAGAAGGTGAGGGCCTTGGCCCTTCTTGCTTTGGCTTCTATGAAGTGATTTCATTTTGAGGTATCTCCTTGGGAAAGATATCATGAGACATTTCCTTCCTCTCCTAACCCCTGGGTGGTTGCCTCATTAGGCAATGAGTGTCTTTGCAAAGCCTGGCCTTCCAGGGAAGAGGACCAGAGCACTAAGAGGCCTTGACCTGAGGCCTATTATCCCAGAGTGAAAGGTGGCCAAGTCACCAGCCCATAGACAGCCAGGCTGACCCTGTGGTTAAAGAACTCAAGAGGCTTCTGCTCTGGGGACAGGGTCCTTTGAAGAGGAGGCAGCTGGGAACAAGAGATGAGGTGTCTCCAGGTCTGGGGGAGGACCCAACTAGAAAGCTACTTCCCTCCCAGAGTACACTTCTTCATCAGCCACTGGCCAACAGCCCTGCCTCCATGCCCCCCACACCCCACTACTCAGTCAAAGTGTTTTGTAAGAAACAAAGGGATGGCCCAGTGATTCTGATAGCCCCAGAGACTATAGCTCTCCTTTCTGGGAATCTGCTGCTGTTTTCAGATGTATATCCTTATCTAATATGGAGATAGTGGTCTACAGTGATCTTTAGGGCAGGCTGGAGTACTGTGGCCTCAGCCTACCTCACAGCAACTTCAAACTCCTGAGCTCAAGTGATCCTCCTACCTCAGCCTCCTGAGTAACTGGGATTATAGGTATGTACCACCACACCTGGCTATTTTTTAATTTTTTCTAGAGACCAGGTCTTGCTGTTGCCCAGGCTGGTTCAAACTCTTGGCCTCAAGTGATCCTACCACCTTGGCCTTCCAAGGTGCTGGGATTACAGATATTAGCCCCAGCCAGGGGTTCTTTTGAATAAAAATCAGGAATGGGAATGACAGCAAATTAAAAACAAAACCACTGTGTGTATATGTCACATGAAAAAAAAAAAAAAAAAGAAACCTTCCCCCCAAAACCCCAAACCAAAAACACCTCCCACATAAAAGGCACACATACCCTTGAATAGAAAAGAACTTGGGGGAATGCAAAGGTGTGTTCTGGAGCAGCTGCAGGTGGGCTCACACCAGCTCTGCCCTCCCTGGGCCTGAGATGAGGGAGGCTGCTCCTAGGCCTTTCCATCCCAGCTGGCCACCAGGCCCAGGAGTTACCACAGCACCAGTGGCTGTAGGCTAAGTGGGGAGGAAGGTGAGCTGTGGCGAACAGGCAGCTGCAGATGCTGAGCATGCCTTGGACCTCCCTCTCCTCCTGGATGGGACCAACATCCCCTGAGGCCTGTCCTCTGCTTGTTCACACCCCACACACGAGATATAAAAGTTGAGTCTCACCAGGTCCATCCTGAGCCACACCTCAATGTCGTCCATGACAGAGGGCTGCACAACGGGGATCTATGGAGGCGGCAAGCAGCGGGCCAGGCAGCCCCGCACAGCCAGCGAGGGAGACAGAACACCGGAACAAAGGAAATCATCAAAAGCAACCCTGAACGCAACCAAAACGTACACAGAGCAAAAAACACAACTGGCACAGCACACACAGCAACACAGGGCAGCCACATGTGAAATGGCAGGTGAAGAAAGCAATGAGTTGCAAATTATAAGAAGCAAGCTGCCCGGCAGGGCAGGCGAGCAGGAGGTGGCAGCACCCATTCTTGAAATGGAGAACTTTTTGACTACGTGTGTCCACTCTCAGTCATGGGGCCTGTCGGCCCAGGGCTGCAAAGCCTCTTCTAATCTCAGGAAAGCACTGTCAGGCTATCTGATTCTGAACTCACCTGCCAGAACAGTCCAAGGAATATTGACTGAAGACTGTAGAGCCCAGCCCAGGGGTGACTGGAGGAGCTGGGTATGGGCCCTGATGTGACAGGGAGGTTGACTGGCAGCCTGCCCAGAGCAGGGTGCAGGTGTGGCGAGGGGTGGCCAGGGTAGCATCAGCCCTGGGAGATGTTGGGGGTTCTATTTGCTCAGCTGAGAGTTTTTCAAAATGTGTGCTGGTCCGTTTATGAGAGGCACCAGGGAGGCATGTGCTTCAACAGTCTCAGTGTGGCTTGGTGGACAGAGGCAAGCACATTTAACCACCAATAGAAAAACAGCAAAAATGAGGACTTTGATGACTAAAGGGACTGTGAGGCTTTAGTCTTCTCTGTCTCTTTAAGGGAAAAAAGTCACTGAAGTAACCCTGAGCCCTGAATGCAATAGGTTCCTTTAGTCTTGTCCTTTCTTTTCAGCTGTCCATGATCATCTGTGCTTCAGCAAAGAAAAGGAGTTCAACTGAAAACAGAGAGTAGCATAGGGTAGGGGGTGGTGGGGGTGGTAGGGGGAATGGGGGGATGGGCCCCAAGCCAACAGGGCCTTGAGGGCAGAGATCCTGAAAAATGCATGTGGCTAATAATATTTAAGTTGCTATCTGATGTGAGTTGGTAAGAAGTGAGGTAACCTTTAATCCCTGGGAATCCATGTTAATGGAATGTTGGCTCCCAGCCTAGAGAAATGAGGTGATGGCCTTTGATCCAGTTGACCCTCCTGGGTCAGGGAGGTACCTTCTGGGGGCTCACTTGTAAGCCCACTATTTCTAGAAAAAAAATGCCAACACTATATCTTTAGCTGCTTCATTCCAATATCATGATCTAAGTTAAAAATAAAGTTAAAATAAGCAGTAAGAGGACTGCCTCAGCATTGACCACATGCAAAAAGTAACATGACCTTCACAAAGGAAAAGAACAAAGAATATGTATCCTCAGCCCTGCTGTGACAACTTTAGTCCTGAGGGTTGACACTTGCTATGCTGGGAGGTGGGGCTTGGGGTCCTCAGGTGGACTAGAGCAGGCTAAGCAGGTGTCTGCCATGCCACCAGCGCTCTTTACTCCCCGGCTCTGACCAATCTGCCCTGTGTCCTAACTTCAGAGCCACATTTCTTCAGAAAGACTCAAACCAGCCACCACCTTCCAAACAGATTAGGAAGAGACTGTCTATGTTGCCATTTTATCTCTTTGACTTATTGGGGACTTGAGAATGTTGAACTCAAAAAATATCAGGGAGTTCTTATCACCCTGACATGAATCCTAGGGACAGAGAGCACGTGGTCTCTTGCTCAGGGTGGGCTCCAATGTCCAGTGGATGTGCTAACAGTGGTGAAGGCAGGAGTCACCTTGCCCACCACAAGTCAACACGGGCAGGGGCTGACTTTGCTGTGCAGGTACAAGCAGGGGATCTGCTGTTCCACATGTTGGCAGGCCTTCTAGAGGGACACACTCCTGGAATAGGTGATGCCAATTGTCACTGCTTTGGTGCCTATGGGTCAGAATGCCTGGGTTCTGGGAGGATGGCTGCTGTACCAAGTCTCCAGAACTGGAGCTTAGAAAGTCAGCTGCATCTCCAAAGAGCAAATTAACCCCACAAGAGTAGGTAGAGTACGCACGGCCCTTTTTTACACCTGTCCAGCTTTCATCTACATAGGAGAAACTGAGATAATACCCTAAGCTTTTCAATGTGTTGTAAAGGCTTGAAAAAAAAGCCATTTAAGGGGTCATGGGTCTTAAATCTTCACATTTTTATTGTAATTGTTTTGTTATTGTTAAAAATAGATAAATCCCTTGAGGTCTGAGATCATGTTCCAATTTTCTTCTTTGAAGATTAATCTTGAGAGTCAGCATGCTCAGAAATTAAACAATGATATCTGAGAAACTCACCTCCTCAAACAAAATTCCTAAAAAGCTAGATCATGGGTAGCTAGGTTTTTCCAAATAAGTAGTATGTTTAGGGGCAGACTGGAGAGGAGGACGACTGGGTGGGGGTGGGCTCCCTGCTGTGGGCAGCGCTCACCCGCATCTGGACCTGGGGCAAGTTGCCTCTCTCTGGATACCGGTTTCTTCAACGGATAGTTCCCAGCTGCTTCAGTCCTAAGAAGCCTCAGAGATTTGAGTGGAGAAGCAGGAGCAGAGGCAAGGGCAATACTTGGCTTTGGTTTCCTTATCTGTGTAATAAGGCAACTGCTAGGTTGTATTTAGCTTCTAATGCTCATGACTCAGAATCCCATCCTTCCAGGTTGGTGCATCCATCTTCTAAATCACAGACTCAGGGATGTCAGAAATTATTGGAATTGACTGTTATAGCATAAAAGGCACTTGGCCTCAGGGCATGAACCACTGTGGAGCAGGGTGTTGGTTAACAAGCTAAGCCTATAAAATGTAAGGCAGGGGTTGACTTTCTTGTGGCCAGACACAAAACCTTAACTACCTAGACCTCCTGCCCCCCTAAATAAATGCCCTATAACAGGGCAGAGTTCCTATTAACAATGCAGGTGCCATCAGACAGACCACACATATACACTGCTATGAAAATATGAACTGAAGAAGCTGTGGCTCCTTTCTCTTGGAGGCTGGGCCCTGGCTGGAAAAGAGGGTACTATACTGAGTATTAGGGGGCTCCATCTGCCCTGTGCCTTTGGGCGCATCACCCGGTGTCTGGAAGGCCCCAGCACCCTCATCTCAAATAAAGGGTTGGCCCAGCAGACCCCTAAGAAGACTGCTGGCTCTGGGGAGCCACAGCTTTAACATCTTCTTGGGCAATGGGCCCAAGCTGAAGGCTGATCCAAGTGGTCTGAAGAAGGGTGTGAGTTTGAGGAAGGAAACAGAAAGGAAGAAGAGATACAAAGAGAGAAAAAGAATGAAAGCTAATACAACATAGGCCTGGGCCGGCTCAGCTACAGCAGTGTTAGGCCAGCCCTGTCCATCTTCAGAGTCTGGCATCTCCTGCACCCAAACTGGCAGGTTTTGATCTGAGTGATGGGTGAGCTGTCCTGCTGTCAGCTGTTTCTCACTTGGAACTGCACGCAGGGGCAGCTCTGCCTCAGAAATCAGGAGGGTCACCTGCCCAAGGGAGAGAGATATGTCTGGTCCTCCCAGGGTTACTGATTGTCTGTCCTGAGTAGGAAGAGTTTAAAGACCTCCAGAACTAAGTAGGGTCCCTCCCCACCAGGCCCAAGCCTACCTGGGTTTTGGCAGAAGCAAATTCTTTTACTAACCTACTTTGCTCTTATTTTGACCTATACTCACAACAAGATATCTTCCTGGTGAAGGGAGATACCCTCAGCTTACCATTAGCCAGGAGGATCCTGAGCTAGAGACGGTAGAGCACTGGGCACTTGCTCAGGACAGATCTCATTTCTCTTCAGCTGGTAATGAACCTGCTGCTGTTAGTCAACTTTTGTGTCGGCTATTCACATGCCTGGAGCCTGGGAGAGGAAGAGCCCATGAGGTGCTCCTCTGTAGCTTCCCACAGCCCACGCCTCAGTTTTCAATGCAATGGGAGCTATCTCTGCAGCTCACTTGCGCTATTTCAGGGAAGCCATGAACCCCCACGATACTTTAAGCACCACCCCAATGGGGGGGGCAGGACCTGAGGCCTCAGGGCCATAAGTGGTCTTCTTGATTCTCAAGTGTGACCTTTTATTGAACTTAAATTTATTTATTTACTTACTTATTTATTTATTTTTGAGACAGAGCCTCACTTGTCACCCTCGGTAGAGTGTGGTGGCATCACAGCTCACAGCAACCTCAAACTCTTGAGTTCAAGTGATTCTCTTGCTTCAGCCTCCTGAGTAGCTGGGACTACAGGCGCCTGTCACAAGGTTTGGCTATTTTTAGAGATGGGGTCTCACTATTGCTCAGGCTGGTCCCGAATCCGTTAGCTCAGGCAATCCACCTGCCTTGGCCTCCCATAGTGCTAGGATTACAGGTATGAACTTAAATTTTACAGAACAAATCCCTTGAATTTGTTTGATTTGGTCAAGGGGTACACTCAGGGACCTGGAGGGCCACATGTTCTCCATGCTGGCACTTTGATCTCACCCATAGCACAAAAAGTTTCCAAGTGAAGAATTTGTACTTGGGAGGTTTAGACAGACTCACAGTTTCTACACTATGGGAAGTAAGGCAAAGCAATTAACACACAATGTTGTAAAGAAAAAAACTGCAGTCAGGCAGGTGAGATGCTGGGTTAGCTGTTAGCTGGGTTTGTTTCTGAGAATTAGAGACAGGACCTCTATGTGGGGCTGGGGCATAAAGAGGCAGCCTGTGTGGGCAGAGGCAGGTGTGACTGCCAGCTGCCAAGGCCACACTCAGGGTAGTTTGTGTGGGCAGTATCCTTTTTTGCAGGATGAATAGACACAAGGGCACAGAGGCTGGATCCTTCCAATGCAGACAATGGAGCAGACATGGTGTCTGGGAGCCCAGCCTGTCTCTGAAGAAGCAAATGAGGGCCCAAGCCAGGAACAACTAACTCTTTTCACCCAGATCAGGAGCATCTGCACAGTGACAGATGGAGGGAGACCTGCCCGACCCGAGAGAGAGCGACTGTGCAGAGGGCGCTAGCCCAAACCGTGTGGCAGACGGACACCAGTGGCTCTGGGCAGTATTGCCTAGCCTAGGTCCCTGTTCTCTGGCCATACCTTGCTTAAGCAGGTGGCCCCTGTGCTGCCTGTAGTCTGGGATCTGCTGCCCACCCCTGGCCACAGCCTAGCACAACACGAGGAGAAGTTATGCGCCCTCCCACCCCCATCTCATGGTGCCCAGGGGGAGAGGTCTGCATTCCCACTGCTTTTGTCATCTTTCTTTCTCTTCATCATCTCCAGCGTGGGCCCTACCACACAGAGCTGTGGGCTCTGTTAGAGGTGAAATGGTCTTGCCAAGGCATGTGGCCTGGCGTGAGGTCACCCTCTCTCCATACAGGGACATCTAAATAACAAGGCAGGGGACATCCTCCCAGGTCTCTGTGCTAGACAAACTCTGCTACATGAGAACCAACTGCGTTTAGGACACTCCACTCCCTGGCTTTGTCTTCTTTACACTCTGTTCCCACCAAGTTTGTGAATTTCTTTAAGAGGTCTCAAAAACTTTTGGAGGACTTGGTGAGAACAAGGAACCATGCTATATAAACTCATCAAACCTAGTAAGACTGCCAAATCCATAGGCACTGGGCTGGAGGGAACTTTTCTGACTGGGTAGATGCTTTGAATCTGCTCTCTTAGACCTGTCCCCTCCCAAGCAAAAGCCACAGTAACTTGTGCTCATCCTGGAAAACTGAATACTGCCGAGAGCTCCAGAGACAGTAAAAGGAAAGAGAAGATCCTCCCCTCATCCTTGTTAATGTCCCAGATTCTTATGGCCCAGGGGCATGGACCATATCAGAAAACCAGAAGTGGTGTTTCTGGGACTGAAAGTCCATGGCTTAAGGAGATTGTACAAAAATAGGAGGGGAAATTTAGCACCCTTGTCAGCGTGAGAGAATATGGCCTTGTACTGTCTGATTCACGAGGGCTCGGCAGGCAGCAAGAGGAAGGCATAGGCTATCACACAGAACAGGGTTGGGGTAGACAGCAGGCTCGGCTCAGCTGGTGACTCCTCACCATTCCTTGGGTTATAAGCCAGCTGTCTATAGGCTCCAGGTCAGAGTCCCCACCTCTACCTCTCTTCTGGGCCGAGGACAGAAAAGTCCCAGAAAGAAAAGTCATAGCAAGACCCATGAGAAAGAAATCAGTAGCACACATTGTGGGAACAGAAAAGTCTTGTTCAGAATTAATCCTCTGTTATGTAAGGAAATATGATTCAATGCCCCTGCCCCCAACCTCTACCTGGCGAGTCCCCCTTACCTGCCTGGAAAAAAGAAGAAAGTTTAGTAACCAAGAATCCCAATAGGATAATACATGCAAATACCTACCACCCCTGTGCCCTTGGAAAATCCCCATGAGGCCCTGGAAGGTTGACCAGGACTGCTTCTGTTCATTAGGGCTAACAGGCTTGGCAGGGGGTCAACCTTCCAAAGAACCAGCTCTTGTGAAATCACTTCGACTTTTTTCTAATTTATTCCTGCATGTTTGCTTTTTTTTCCTTTCTGGTGGGCTATGTATTCTCTTTCTAAACTCTTAACTTGAATGCTGAATTTAGGTATATTCTTTATTGCCTTTTTTATTTATTTATTTATTTATTTATTTTTTGAGACGGACCCTCAAGCTATCCCCCTGGGTAGAGTGCCATGGCATCACAGCTCATGGCAACCTCCAACTCCTGGGCTCAAGAGAGTCTCCTGCCTCAGCCTCCCAAGTAGCTGGGACCACAGGCGCCCACCACAACGCCCGGCCATTTTTTTTTGGTTGCAGCCATCATTGTTGTTTGGCGGCCCGGGCTGAGGATTCGAACCAGCCACCTTAGGTATACGTGGCTGGCGCCTTAGCCAATTGAGCCACAGGCGCCGAGCCTATTGCCTTTTTTAAAATGATAAAGATGACTGATTTGGTTGGACTTGATTTATGGAGGTGTGGCTACACAATTTTCCCC
>CAUYQV010054897.1:0-14451 GCA_963574575.1 Galagoides demidoff
GCAACCAAAAAATGGCCAGGCATTGTGGCGGGCGCCTGTGGTCCCAGCTACTTGGGAGGCGGAGGCAGGAGACTCACTTGAGCCCAGGAGTTGGAGGTTGCTATGAGCTGTGATGCCATGGCACTCTACCCAGGGGGATAGTTGGAGGCTCCGTCTCAAAAATAAATAAATAAATAAATATTGAGCTTCAGGGCCCAGGGGTGTGTCAGAATTCAGAGAGATTAACAAGTAATTGCATTATTATTGGGTTCTCAGGAAAGATAAACCTGAAGCTAATAGGTTCTCAGCAAGTCACAATCTAAATGAGTAGGAGACACATGTGTGTGGGATGGTCTAGACCACAGATGGAGTCACTAAGAAGTTCCAAGACTATAGAAACTTTGTTTATAAAGTTGAATGCATTTGGATTCACATGGAGAGATTTAAAATATACTGATGCTCCAGCAAGTCTGATTAATTACCCTGGGATATGGCTGGGGCATTGGGATTTTGCAAAACAGTATACCCAAGGATGAGAACAAGTGTGTGGATGTCCCGGATTACTTCCAGTTGGAGAATTTGGCTTCCTGGACAGGGCCCCATCCCTGCCCTTGAGGACCTCTATAATTGCTGAACTATTTCTCTTCCTCTGCCTTGTAGCATTTGTTCTCATTAGAAAATTTTTGTCTTTCCTCCTTGAAAGTGAACTAACCACAACAAACAAAAGGAAGTAAGTGATTATTACATCCAGGCAGCAAATAAGCACTAACAATGATAGATAATCTTAGTTTATGCAAGCAGTTCAATAAACAAATGCTGTGCTAACCACTGAAAGAATGCCCTGCCCCCACCACCAGAACAAAAGCTCATGCATACATTGGCCTGTGGTCTGAGTGAGTCAACTTCATTCCTCCCAGAGTTTGTTGGTATGTCTGTGGCCACTAGAGGCCACGTTCTATTCTAGCCTGTGTGTTTGAATGGTAAGGCTTTTGTAGCAAAATTATCTCACTCTAGGATAACAGACAAGTAGTCAGTAAACTGTGGCTCCAAGGGCCAAATTGAGCCAACTGCCTGTTTTGTAAATCCAGTTTTATTGGAACATAGCCATGCCCATTCATTTACTTACTGTCTGTGGCTCCTTTAGTTCTGCAACAACAGTTGAGTGGTTGTGACAGAGACTGTTATACTGCAAAGCCACAATTGTTTACTATCTGGTCATTTACAAAAAGAGAGAGAGAGAAAGAAGAATAAAAATGATAGCTAGTCCCTGTACTGTAGGCATTTTCATGCTGTTAGCATGTACCCACTCTGTGGTAGATTAATTTCAAAAGTGTTGCTAGCACTTCACCCCTCCCTATAGCCATCTCCTTGTCAAAGGGACTGCAGCTTCCCTGAGAGTGAAGCCCGTTTCACCAGCCATTTGCATCTGAGCTGGCCTTGAGAGTGATTTTGACCCAGAATGCTGAGGAAGTGCTGCTGTACCCATCCTGAGCTGAGGCTTCAAGGAGCTTGGCAAATTTCTGCTGTTCTCTTAGAGCCCAGCCTCTGGGGAGAAGCTCGAGCTAGCCTGGTAGATGAGGAGACACATCACCCCATTTGCCTGGTTGCCTCAGCCAAGAGCCAGGCAACCTCCAGAAGCAGAGTAGCCCCTCTAAACTGTAGCTGACCACAGGCTCATGAATGAGCATGATCACAGCTAAAAGAGGGGCCCTGCTGAGCACAGCACAGATACCCAACCTGGAGATGCATGGAATAAATCAGTGGTTCTCAACCTGTGGGTCATGACCCACAGGAACTGTATTAAAGGGGTACAGCATTAGGAAGGTTAAGAACCACTGGACTAAATAAATGTTTGATATTTGACCTGGTGCGTTTAGCAATGGTTTGTTAAACAGCTAGAGTCAACTGATTTACCTGTCTTTAGGGATTAGGACTATAAACTCTGTGGTAAGATTTTCCTTCCATTTTCTTTATTTTCCCAAAACTAGGATCTCTGTCTTGTCCACAAACCTCAATCTGCAAACAGAAAAAGAGAAAAACCTATAGAAAGAAAAACATGGTGATAATTCTATAGCACTTTTGCCAAACACTGGTAAAACAAACACAGAAATAACAACATGGTTTTCATCTATAGCCAGGAGGAAGTATTTGGGTTTCACGTAAGTGTTAATTCTTCACTAAAGCCTTCTTTAATGAGCCAATTTACAATAACCTCCAAAGATCTGTCATAGCACTATTTTAATTTCTTCTGAATATTTTTACTCTATTATGTTCTCTTGTTCAACTTCTTCATATTTCATCTTTCTTTGTAAAAATATGCTCCAGGAGAGATTAGGGACTTCTTGCTTCTTTTACTGCTGTTTCCCCAACACAAATAGTGCCTGACGTGTGGCAAATCTCAATCTTTTTTCAACAAAAAACTGTAACAGGACTGTAACATAATTTTTATCTATAAAATAAGCACCCCATGCCAATGACTACCTAAGTTGGAGGCATTGTTTTTTGAGCAAATATAGATGGAAACGGCATAAGATTCTTAGTGGCCTAATGTTTTCAATAAAAGAATTATTCAAAAATCCTTACTTACCTTTCATCTTTATATGTGTAAAGGTAAAAATCCTTACTTATGCTTCATCTTTATATTTTTAGTGGCCTAATGTTTTCAATGAAAGAATTATTCAAAAATAGTTACTTACCCTTCATTTTTATATGAGGTATGTCTAAGAGAACATACCTCACTATACCCAACTTTGGCCACATTTTCACGAGTAAGTAAGACAGGTCAACTGTTTTTGTTTGTTTGTTTGTTGTTTGTTTTGAAAATAGAAGTAGATGAAATTTTCCATTCCAAAGGTTTCATGATAAACCACAGCCCAATATGTCAGCAGAATGCAAGGATTTAGAAGTCCTAAAATCTAGAAGCTCAGGAAGACACCTAATTAACAGAGATAAAAGACCAAAGATGACTCATATACCAACTGGAAATGCTGGGCTATGTCAAATAGTATCCCATCTTGTTTTGTGAGGAGGTTAATGCCTGTGTATTGTGGGGGCTGGAGATTGGAATTCTACTTTAAAAAGAAACCTGTAAGATACTCTGCTTCCCATCAAGAAGTGTAATGAGTAGGTTTTACCTATGCTCCCCATCCCAACCGATTGAACTGGCATTACAGCCAACAAATTGGAAATGTCTTAACATGCATTAATTGCTTAATGGTTGTGTTGTCTGCCTGAGAAGGGTGGGGTGGTATTTAGGTTGCTTAATGACTTTACATTTTCCCATGGCAAAATACTTGTGATTTGGTTATGCTATAATTAAAGAGTTACATAAACAAGGACTTTGGAATGAAATGAACTGGCTTCCTTGAAAGAGCAATTTTTGGTCCACGCCAGCTGGTGTGCTACAGCTGAGATACTTGCAGGAGAAATAAAGGGCCACCCCCAGCCCTACCCCTCTCACTGCCTTTCAAAAGTCAGCCTTGGTTCTACACCTGCCTTTCTGTGTGCTGTGCTGAGTATAGATAGGTTAGACCACAGAGGTAGAGGAGTGAGCAAAGGGAAGATTTTTAACAAAATAAACAACACTTATTGTATGGAAACAATTTCAAAACTAGTTGAAATATAAGTAACAAGGATAAGCACATTAAATTTAGAAGAGCCTGGTGACCCTGAATCCCGAAAGCCTAGTGATGAGAAACCCTGAGGGCAGAGTGGGATCTGTCTTGTAAAACCAGTTGATCAAACGTTTATTACTGTATAAGGAAGAACTTTGAACCCAGGTGATTTGCTCTCAGGTATCTCAGAAACTATTTCCTCCAGGTGCTTAGATGTTAGATTTTTTAAGCATAGGTCTCTTGCAGTGGCCAAAAGAATTCCTGGCACTCAAGTGAGGTCTTGAGAAGAGAAGGCGGACATTCTAATTCTCAAAGAAAGCACATCAGTCATGACAATTTTGAGAGAAACCTAGGGTTTGGACATAGATAATGATATGGATTTATCATTATCTTTGAGCATTATGAGGACCTTTTTTTTTGAGTTTCCTACTAAATTCTCCTTGTTGATATACATTTATGAGGAAAGTACCACAATAGTCAGTATCAACTTATTAACTACAGATGACTTGCATAGGACATTTTTTAAAATTTTCTAGATTTCAATATTTACATGCTGTTATCTTTGCTACCTTTGGTGATGAGTTATTCATCATGTTCACTGATCCAAATTTCCCACCAAGAATTCATAACCTATTCTTACATAACAATGAATATCAACTTCAGATTCATTTTTCTTTAGATATTTGCCTCACTCAGGCTGTCAAATATTTAAAACTAAATCCTATGAACCTGTCATTTGTTAAGCAGATTATAGCAGTAAACTGATTGAGCTGAAGTCAGTTTGCTTTCTAGTTAGCCTTATTGGCAATTTTTACAAGGCTGAAATGAGAGAAGACAATGAGGGAGGGCTTTGCCTTACAGGCTGTAGCAATTGGATAGCATTTCTGGGCCTATTTATGATTTCCCTGTATCCAAACTATTTGTGCTAAGACTCTGAAATGGTTCTTCCTATCAAGAGATGAAGTTCATTTACACTCTGCTTGAATCTGGGCTGCCTTGTGAATTGTTTTCACAAGGAACGTGGCAGAAACAACAGAAGGCCAGCTTAAACCTAGGCTAAAGACACCTGTCCTTTCCTTGTCTCTCATAGAAGCTTCCATAGCCACCATGTGAACTCCAGCCCAGGAGATTTCAGTAGTCTCAGCCAAGACCATCATAAATCATTCTGGAGTTGCTCAATTCCCAAACATGTGAGAGAGCCCAGCAAAGGTCAGCATGCTGACCACAGGTGTGTAAGTGACCTCATCCAAGACCAGCAGAAGCACCTAATGGTGTGTAAGCTTATGAGCAGTGTAAGATGCTTATTGTTCTGAGCCCCTGATCTTTGAGCTCGTTGGTTATACATTAATACTTTATGGTACAATTATTTAAGGAAGATATTATTTCTGGATCACTAAAATATCCATTGAGGTAAGCAAGCAAAGACAGTGGCATTCTTATTACACAGGTGAAGATACCATAGTAGGACAATAAATATATGTAATGGAAACTGTGGGGATAAATTGGGAAAACTGATAAACATGGTGCCTGGCCTCAATGATCTGAGAGTATACTAAGATGACATATATTTAAAATTATTAAATATGAATGAAAAGAAAAAAAAATAAAAGTGGTTCTCCATCCTAGAATTGTCTGGGGATATTATAAAATACACCAATGTTAGGTGCTATTACAAACCAATTAAGTCATAATCTCTGTGGGTAGTGCCACACCAATCTTTCTGAATGCTCCACAGAATCAGTGGTGTGCTATGCTTTTCAAAGAGCAGCCTGTAGACCAGTAGCAGTAACATCATCCAGAGCTTGTTAGAAAATGAGAATCTCAGGTCCTGCTCCAGAATGACTACATCAGAACCCGGAGATTGGCCTAGAGAGTAGTAACCTGCATTCTGCGGAATTATCTTTAATTCTTATACAAAATAAAGTTTAGAAAGGACCAATCTATGGTGTGTGGGCAGTAAAATTGCCATCAACCATTAATAACCTGGTATGACCACATGCACCAGCACAGCTGCCAGAAGCATAAAGTAAACTGTCACGTTCCTTTCCTAGATGTAAAGGTAAGGCACATGTATATCCAGATTTCAGCTCTGAATATGTGTGAGTGAGCTACTCATCAAAACCTCATAGGATATTTACCTTAATTTCATTTGTGATATGAATGTTTTGTGAACTACTCTGCTTAAATTTCTTAGAAATATTTTCCTCACATAGAAGAATAAGTCTAATGAAAATACTAGAATTTCCTCACCACTATATATTTCAATTCAATTTATGATATAACATTTTAAGATTGACTCTTTTTTCTCAAGGGGTTTAGGGTAATCCAGATTTAGTTATCTTTGAAAGGGGGATTCTCCCCCAGATTAAAGTAGTCATATGTCTAGATTTGTCTGGGACAGTTCTAGCATCTCCTGTGACCCTCAAAAGTGTCCCTGTCCAGATAATAAATTATATAATTACCTTACCTAAGATCAATAAAAGAATTATCTTTTGGTAGAAGTTGAGATTTGTCATATGTATGTATATACACATGTGTGTATATGTGTGTGTATAGTTATTAGATGTAAACATTTCTTGAGAAATCTGTATCTTTGGAATTATTTCTCTTCCAGATAATTTTAGTTCTTATCTGCCACTTCTTAATCTTCTAAAAAGCCTTTTCTGCTAGATAGCAGAATAAATTCATTCAATGCTTGGAGTCTCTCTAATCTGCTGCTGCCTCATTTATAAAAATGTTATTTCTGGTAAGGATTAAATAAACAAATACAAGGTTAAATGATTAAGTCTGCAAACTCATTCTAGAAAAAGTCCTACATACCTCATTGGTGAATATCACTACAGTCACCTCTAAAGTACTGCCCCCGCCCCTTGGCCAGTGACCACTATGGTGACCCTAGCGATATTCAGCAATGAGGTATGCAGCACTTTTTCTAGAATGAGTTCACAAACTTAATTGTCTAGCCTCATGGAGGTAGATTATAGTCCTTAACATATAAAAAGTGTTCAGAAATGATAAATCTATCTAATGTATTGATATTTTTCTGAGTTAAAAATCAGAATATGAATTGATAACATGAGTATACTTTGAATCTATGAATAGAGAGAAGAATTTCTCTAGAATTGAGGACGTTTATTGCTCATTAAGTAAAAAGTACGTGGATAAATAGAGGAGTTTGACATGAAGGCCGTTCTGGAAATCCCAGAGAGAATAATCGATAAATAAGATAAGATTCCTGTTCAGTGAACATCTATTAGATGTCAGGCACTGTTCTCATATGACTTCAATAAAGTATATATTATTATTTTGTTAAATTTGTGGATGAGGAAGCTGACACATATATATTTTGAAACAAAAAAAGGGATAATTGTTAAGTTAGAAAACAGGAGGTTTCTATCATTATTATTTTGGTTTTGTTGGCATGTATGTCTTTCTTTCTTGCTTTTAAGAATAAAAGAAAACCTGTGCCAGGGACAAAAAACAAAAGGTGATATTAAAGGTGCTGTTTGTAGGAGCAGGATACATGATGAGGCAAAACCTTGACAAGATGTGTTATGCCTATGACACTTGAGGTGCTCTGTACTTGTATAAATTCTCTGTAAAGGTTTTCCCCATGATCCAGTGTCTGTGCATCCTACTTCCCACATATTTCAATAGAAATTCTCTCACCTTGAATAATTGTGGCTAAGGTTTAGTATTAATTACTTTAATAAAATAATCCCCCAAAGTGTGAACAAGTGACCAATTTGGTAGTTCCCGAAGGGTCTCTGAATATCAGGTGGCAAATGTGTTATCCAAATGAGCTATAATTAGTAGAGGCATGGAGACTATTGCCAAGCTCACAAGCTCTCCTGTTACATTTTCCTGTTTTCCATGTTTCTCATCTCCTCCCCTGCCCTTATGTTGCTCCAAACTAAAAGAAGAACAAGGAGCATTCTGTCATTCTGCTTCAGAGCAAGGTGGCATTCCTGCTTCATTCCTCTTGGTGCACCATCACAGCTTCATTTTCATCCTGATCCACTATGGTAGTGTCACATTGTTAATTAACCTATTAATGTGTGATTTCTTATCTCACACTAAAGGTCATGCTCTATTAGCTCCTGGAAAAAAACTGAAACTCTGTCTCAAAAAAAAAGGAGCTCTTACCAAAGAGTTTTTAATAGGAAAGAAGAATGAATTTCCTATGTTATACCAAACAAATATCCTCTTTAAGACTTATTTAGGTATACATATTATATATATCACTCTATGTATACATGAAAATGAAGATGCAATGAAAATTAATTAGTTCTGATGGTCTTTATGTTCAGAGTTGAACAATGTTTCAGTGGGGATTGTCCATGTCCATATTTTCACAGCATTATGGTCCCTGGGGCCATCCAAAGAGTCAGGATGCCACCTTTCTTAAGGGAGTGTTTCACCACTGTCTCTGGGATATTTATCCAAGACACTTTGATGCTGGGGCTTTTCATATATGCATGCAATAGACAATCCTTTTGCAGTAACAAAACATGACTCAGACTCACATACTTAATATGCTTTTTTCTTTGAGTTGTATGTAACCTTGATCTTCGCTTTGCAGAAACATTAGAAACTCTGATGATGAACATTTGCTATCAAATGTACATCTTCCTGCTCTATTTCCATATCTTTCTTTGTACTTAATAACCTTTTTCAATGCTGAATCATAAATTAATCTTTTTTTAAAGATGTTGGAATCCCACCCTGAGAGCAGTGTCTGCTGAGACCTGTGGAGACTGGCAGCAATCGACTGAAGAAATATAGATTTAGGACCAGCCATAAAGAAAGACAAGAGACATAGAGTAGAATCAAAAGTGGGAGCTCAGGGGTCCATTGCCCATTTGTAGGATTCCAGCAATGGCCCAGAGTGTTTGCTCCACTCTGATTTTATTGAAGTCTATTTGAGCAGAGGGTAAGATGAGGGAGGAAACAAAGACATTAGTAGTTTCTCAGAGTGATCATATCAGCTCTTATTGTTATTATTATTAACTTTAAGGGTAACTTTCAGAAATCTGAAATCTGAGCCTTGTATTGGGAGAGCCTCCTGCTTAAGGTCATACACACAGATTTCTAGGGAGGTGTTAAGCTTCACTAGTTCTCTATGGAGTAAAATGCCACCTACCTTAATATCCTCTGAAGGATCAGTGGGAGGGAGGCATTTTCCTCGCATCACCACCACAGTGGGTTTTACTCTGCAATAAGGGATGTAAGCTCTTCTGCCGAATTTCAGAGCTTTAGCTACTTCCTTGGTCTTTACCCTAGGCAAATGCAAATCTCTACAATGGGTATCTGCTTTCACTGTTTAATGGGCAAGAAACACCCTAGAAAATGTATGTTTTCTAGGACTTGACATAATCTCTTCTATGGCCATTACTCTCCTCAGAGTACTCACAGACCCAGCAGAGTGTTTATAAAGTGTGTCCCCACCAGGCTAGAATTTAAGAAAGGCAAGAAGCTAGCGAGCAATGGCTAGCTTAATGTAAACTAGCTGACTTTTCTTTGTTCTGATTCACTCAGCTTACTTTTTAGTTTTCCTCTTTTTCTGGGTGTGCTTTCCTTTGGCCAAGAATGGGGTCTTTGGTCCCCATTCTCCCAGCAGAAGATAGTTTAAAAATCAATTAAATTCAAAATTTATAATGTGATAATGCACGTAACTCAAGCAATATCAAGATGACTGAACCTGGATTAAATATTTGCAGGCTTTTACAGTATCTACCTATTGCTTGGCCAAAAACAAAATCAATCAATAAATAAAGATAATTTTAAGATATATTCAAATTTAAATTATAGTTAAAAGTAAAAAAAAATGTATATTAGTCTAAATGAAAAAAATGACATTTAGGAAAACGCCATTCTAGTTTTCAAGAATTTGTTCAGGCTCTCCTGAAAGCTAAATGTCATGAGTGGTGAAGAATATATAGACTACAAACTTAATTTTATTATTTATTTTGAGACAGAGTCTGACTCTGTTACCCTAGGTAGAGTGTGATTGTAGGTCACAACAACCTCAAACTCTTGGGCTCAAGTGGTCCTCTTGCCTCAGTCTTCCCAGTAGCTGAAAGTACAGGCACCCATCACAATGCCCAGCTATTTTTTCTATTTTTAATAGAGAGTGTCTTGCTATTGCTCAGACTGGTCTCCAACTCCCGATCTCAAGCAATCCTCCCTCCTCGATTGCCGAGAGTGCTAGAACTACACGTATGAGCCACCATGCCCAGCCAGATCACAGACTTTTAAATTAAGACTTTTATGAGAAGTGAGTCACAGGTGGATGAAATAGGAAAGGCAATGAGAAGCAGTAAGTATCAGGGGACCACTCACCCCTCCTATCCCTTCACCTATACAGAATGCATTCCTATATATTCATTTGTCACTAAAGCTATCTCCAAGAGGTAGTATGTGGTCAGCAGAGAGAAGGGGCCCCTGGATGCTCAGGTAGGAGAATGGAGATCCCATGATCCCCAGAGAAGGGAGACTAGATGTCATGATCCTGGAAGAAGGAGAAAGTTATAGAAAGTAGTAGATTTTGAAAAGATTATGTGAAAGAAGCATTGATACAATTCCTTAGAAAGAAGTCAGTATTTGAATAATATCATATTAAGAATCCATCATTTTATAGAGAATTTAACTTTCTCTAACCAATGACTGTAACACTATTTTACTATATATGGGTTTATTTCCTTCTCAAAATTACCGAAGAATGCACAAAGCAAATTGAGTATGGGGAAAGTGGATTTCTCTCTGAAAATGAGAAATCTCTTGGCGTATTCACCAGTGGCACAACACTGTATGTCCACTGTTTATTTTGAAATTATTTCATTATTTACAAATAAAACTGAAATGATTAAAAATGTTCTGTTTTTTGTATCTGCCAGCAGAATTAATAATGCTCTGTAACTGATCTTTTCTTCAATTACACATATATAGTACACTTGCCACCCAGGAGAGTTTGATTTCAGAATTGCCTGAATGAATTCTTGAAAATTGGAATTGGTGTTTTCCTAAATATAATTTAGGAAATTTAATTAGTCTAATTTCATTTAGACTAATATACATATTTTTTGATTGAAAAATGATTAAAAATGTTCTCATTTTTGTGTCTTTAAACAGAATTAATAATGAACATCTAAAAATACATGTGTAGCAGTTTAGTTTCCTTAAATATGCTCTATAACTGATCTTTTCTTGAATTACACCTGTATGTAATTAATGTTAAACTCCTTTACCAGTCAAATAAATGTTCTACTGTGCCTTGAGAAGTGTTGCATTTCTACTTCTGGACAATTTAACTTTCTTTTGTCTGTTGCTTTTCCAAATATTGTCACTCCTGTGTAAAAATTAATTAATACATCAAAATTCTCAGAGAACCTTATGGTCTTTGAAGAAAATATTTTTTGACTGTCCACAGTATTCATGTTACTATGAATAACTATAATTATGAGATATTTATTAAATGTCATCTATAAGTTTGCTTACTAGTTGCCTAATTTTTTGAATAAATGGAATATTTTTCAGTCCTACAATTTTCTGATAAGAATTGGCTTCCATTTTTATTTATATTCATCTACTATTGTTTCTGTTTCTTTTAATTTATTTTGATCAAAAATGGTTTAGTTGATATGAATAAGAGCTGTAACTTAAAAATATACTATATGAAATAAGCTGGGGAAAAAAGAACATGCTACATAATGAGTCATCACACATTAGTTTGTATTTTTTAGAGAAGGAGAGAAGGTAAGTGGTTATCTGAGGCCAAAGAGAGATTGTAAAATGGAAGAGAAAACTTCTGAGTACAATTCAAGTGTTAAAAATCCTAATTGGGATGGTGGTACAAGAGCTTATGTATTTTGGGAATTAGGGAAAGATGGCTGACTAGTAGCAACACTTGGCAGAGGCTATTGAGCAGAGGAAGAAAAAATGGATGAAATCAGACTTTATGAAGCTAAAGCTGAGCCAAGAAAGAAGTTCAGCAAGCTGTAACTCCAAGGAAGAGCATTCAGGAAAACAAATTTCAGGTATAAAGCCTATCAATTAGAGGACAGGAAACCCCTCCCTCAAGCAGGAGGCCTGCCACAGGCTATCTGCAAATGGACAGGGAACAAAAGGGCTCTCATTTTACTTCACTGGAGAGAGCCACTAAACTCCAGGTCACTTTATCCAGGAAGGTCCCACTTATGAACCTAGTCACCATCCTGATGGCATAAAATTGAACAGATATTTCCCCCCACAAGTCCAAACTTCCAGTCCACCCTTCCCTCTCACATGGCCGTCTGAAGTTCTGCCCCCCGCAGAGCATAGTGTTTGGTCTTTTCCTTAGAGATGGGGCATAGTGTGGACTGCCAACCATCAGGAAGAAATCTGTGACTAACAGGGAAGAAAGAGGATGTGGGAAGAAAGAAACACTCGGAGGGAGGAGGAGCAGTGTCCTGGTTATGACTATGCCTGACCAGTGGCAGTATTGACCCTTGATTTGAGCTATGTCTTGTGGGACAGGGTGCAGAAACCCCAGCTCTGATAGCACCCAAAGCTGGCAAGTGTTTGCCCCCTGTGGACTGAGTTTGGCAGACAAGGCTGATCCCCATCCCTTGCTGGGCCTGGGAGCAGAGGATTGCTAGGCATGGACTGAGACCTGAGAGCATGGGCTTGGTCTCCTGCTTCTAACAGAACCTTGAGTAGTGGCTTGCTAGGTGTGAACCAAGACCTGAGAGCTAGGGTATGGTCCCCTGTCTCCAGCAGGGCTGGTGATCAGAGGCTTACCAGGTGAGGATTGAGACCAGAGGATGGAGTGCAGTGCCCTGACTCTAACAGAGCCTGCAAACAGAGGCTTTCCAGGCAGTGGAGTGAGACTGGCAGGTGGGGGCATGGCCCCTGGTTCCAACTGGGCCTGTGAGGAGAGAAGTGGACAACAGTGTGGATTGAGTCTGCTGGCTAGGAGTGTGGATCCCTGGCTCCAACTGTGCTTTTAGAGACCCCTGAATCCCTCTCTGTTGAGCAGGGTTTGTACTGCCTGAAATAATTTAACTGGAACTTATGTCTGGGGCTGTCCACTCAGGGACATTCTGAGGTTGACCTTTGAAGTTCTGTAGCAGAAAAGAACTGAAGGGTGGAGGCTGGCCACCACAGCTGTTTGTGTCTCTTCACAGTCAAGATTTAAACTTAATACTGTGCCTTCTTAGGATAGGGTAGATGTTGGCTAATACCAAAACAGAGCTAGCTAGCACTATCTCACCAAGTAGGTCCTCAGAGTCCCTGGCCAAAACTCTGAAAGGGGCCTTTATAAGGTTGTAGGAGATAAGCCACAATTACAAAGCCTAGCACTTTGGTAAGGTGCTATCTCTACTACCTGAGAACCCCAATTCAATCTCACCCCACCACTTCTAATAACCAAATGGTGAAAAATAAACATGGTGCAGACCCAATAGAAGAACTATGGCAACATGAATAACCAGAGCAGATTAACCACTCCCACCAAGAAATGACAAAGGAGATACAACTGAAGATATCATACATAAACAAATGGCAGCAATGTCAAAAGTTGAATTCAGAATATGGATTGAAAATAAGATAAATAGAATGGAAGAAAAGATACAAATTGAATTCCAAAGAGTAGTTCTAAAGTTGTCTCAAGAAATTAATGAATTCAAAGCCCAAGTCACCAAAGATATAAACATTATGAAAAAAGAGATAGCAGAGCTCAAGGAAAGGAAAAAGTTAGTTGAGGAACTCCAAAATATAGTAGAATCCCTCATTAATAAAGTTGACCAGGCAGAAGAAAGGATCTCTGAAATGGAAGAGAAGGCTCCTGAACATTCCCAAACACTCAAAGAGACAGACAAATGGAGAGCAAAAACTGATCATTCCCTGAGAGAGTTGTGGGATCACTCTAAAACAAACATTCATCTTATAGGAATTTCCGAAGAAGAGGATGGCCCTAAAGATACAGATGCTCTACTCCAAGCAAGATTGAAGAATTTCCCAAGCACTGCAAGAGATACAGAACTTCAGATAGCAGACAGTTTCAGAACCCCAACAAGACTCAATCCAAATACAGCATCTCCTAGACACATTGTGATTAACTTTGCCAAAGTTAAGACAAAGGAGAAAATTCTGCAAGCAACCAGATGTAAGAAAAGTATCACCTACAAAGGGATAAGTATCAGAATAACTGCAGATCTCTTAGCTGAAACATTTCAGTTTCAACCTTCAGTCTCCTAAAACAAAACAACTTCCAGCCCAGGATCCTGTATCCAGCTAAACTGACTTTCATTTGTGATGGAGAAAAAAATACTTTAATGACATAGATGTGTTGAAGAAATTTGCCATAACTAAATGAGCTCTCCAGGATATTCTCAGCCCCATCCTCCACAACAACCAGCACAATGCTCTACCTCCGAAGTAAGCTTACCCAGAAATTTATGAACAAAACCCAACTACACAGCAGTGAAAGGATTAAAAATGTCCACTGGACATCCGAAAATCATGACACCCGAAACATGACCAGGCTTATCAATTCTCTTAATTCATATGAATGGTTTAAATTGTCCTCTAAAGAGGCACAGGCTGGCTGACTGGATACATAAACTTAGATGAGATATCTGTTGTATACAAGAATCTCATCTTACATTAAAGGATAAAAATAGACTCAAGGTGAAGTCCAAAAATGGACTTGTATAATACAGGCAAATGGAAACCAGAAAAAAGCAGGGGTTGCAATTTTAGTAGCAGATACAATTGGCTTTAAACCAACAAAGATAAAGAAAGATAAGGAAGGTCACTACATATTTGTCAAGGGAAATGCCTAACATGAAGAGATTTCAATAATGAATATTTATGCACC
>CAUYQV010054899.1:0-28206 GCA_963574575.1 Galagoides demidoff
GTGGCGGGCACCTGTGGTCCCAGCTACTTGGGAGGCGGAGGCGGGAGACTCGCTTGAGCCCAGGAGTTGGAGGTTGCTATGAGCTGTGATGCCATGGCACTCTACCCAGGGGGATAGCTTGAGGCTCTGTCTCAAAAAAAAAAAAAAATAAAATTGAAATGTTGTTTTGGGTCATGAGTCATACTGATTATTGTTTACTGTGGGTCATGGGTTCTGCTGATTATTGTTTAAAATAAGGGTTAACAGGGTCTTCACTTTGAACTTAAATGTATAAAATTGTAATGTTGGAAATGGAAGAACAGAACAGTCTTGGAGAGGCTACTCTCACTGTTCTCCATAATCCCCACCTTCTGACAAAGTTTGGTGGACCCATTTCCATCTCTACATATTGGCTGACAGTGACAGGTGGCTGGATCCTCTTGGTCCAGTAACACTTCTAGTTATCATGAAGGGACCCCTACACTACTCTGGTAAGTGCTGTGTTAAGTGCTGCTAGGGAAGCCCTGTGGTTGCCTGGACAGGCAGCCTGGGGGTGTGGTGCTCTAGTGTTCCTTGCTGCATTGCCAAGAGATTTTTCCTGGGAACCCTGGGGCCCTACACTAGGCACTTGCAATCGTCATCACTTAGTAAGGTCCAGCTGCTTTGTTCAGGTTGCCTGCTGAGAACTTTAGTTCAGTTTGGATTTCGTCTCAAGAAATTTGGTGTTTCTGTATCTAGTTGATATTATGGGAGCTCGGGCCTCAATCCCAAATGACAGCCCACTGGGGGTGTATTCTGTCTGATTGGTCTCAGTATGGGTACCCACCTATGACTAAAAAACACAATGAAATTTTATCGTAACATGGTCTGGCCAATGTATCATCTTGACTCCCAAGAAAAGTGGTCTTTAAATGTATCCTTAAATTATTATACCATCTTGGCTTGGCGCCTGTGGCTCAAGTGGCTAAGGCACCAGCCATATACACCTAAGCTGGCAGGTTCAAATCCAGCCCGGGCCCGCCAAACTACAATGATGTCTGCAACCAAAAAATAGCCGGGCATTGTGGCGGGTGCCTGTAGTCCCAGCTACTTGCGAGGCAGAGGCAGGAGACTCTCTTGAACCCAGGAGTTGGAGGTTGCTGTGAGCTGTGATGCCACAGCACTCTACCCAGGGTGATAGCTTGAGGCTCTGTCTCAAAAAAACAAAAACAAACAAACAAACAAAAAATTATTATACCATCTTACAGTTGGAACACTTTTATCAAAGATCAGAGAAATGGGGTGAAAGCCCATATGTATAAGCCTTCATGCCTTTACACAATAAAGATGCTGATTCTAAGAATAATCTGCTTATGGTACAAAGGGAAGCAAAACCAGAAACAAAGAGAAGAAAGGGAGAAAATCAAAAGACTGTGTATGATGATGACGCTAATGTTCATGTTCAGCAGGATCTTCACCCACCCACACTATCCCCCCCACCCCCCACTGCCTTGGCCTCCCAAAGTGCTAGGATTACAGGTATGGGCCATCGCACCCATCCTGAGCAGGATATTTTAGAGGAACATGTAGTGTCCAGTGGACTTAGGACAGCATGTGCTCCAGCACCAGATGAAGAGGAACCTCCTCCTTACTTGGCTGACGGAGGCTTGGGAGTGGTCTCCCCATCTCACACCTGGCAGGGAACTCGATTCCATCTGTGGACCGAAGAAGGTAAGGCAGGGCAATACACTCTGCGTCAAATGACAGTAGGAATAAATGAGCAGGGCCAGCCTGCTGGACACTATTGTATACATACACCCTTCTCTACCTCTGATCTGTTAAACTGGAAAAATACCAGCACCCTCCCTCCCCTTACTGTTCAGATCCTGTTAAAGTGACTGAACTAAGGCTTGGTGCCTATAGCTCAGTGGCTAGGGCACCAGCCACATACACTGGAGTTGGCAGGTTTGAATCCAGCTGGGGCCTGCCAAACAACAATGACAACTACAACCAAAAACATAGCTAGGTATTTTGGCAGGCACCTGTAGTCCCAGCCACTTGGGAGGCTAAGGCAAGAGAATCACTTAAGCCCAAGAGTTTGAGGTTGCTGTGAGCTGTGACACCACTGCACTCTACGCAGGTGACATAGTAAGACTCTGTCTCAAAAAAAAAAGTGACTACAGTAATAACTACTGTCTTCACCACCCTAATTTGGCTGATACACAAGCTCTTTTAAATATATATATATGTATTTTTAGACAGTCTCACTTTGTCACCCTAGGTTGAGTACCATGGTATTATCTTAGCTCACAACAACCTCAAACTCCTGGGTTGAAACGATTCTCTTGTCTCAGCCTCCCAAGTACCTGGGACTACAGGTGCCTGCCACAGCACCTGGGTATTTTTAGAGATGGGGGTGAGGGTGGGGTCTCATTCTGGCTCAGGCTGGTCTCGAACTCCTGACCTCAGGCAATCCACCTGCCTCGGCCTGCCAGAGTGCTAGCATTACAGGCATGAGCCACCATGCCTGGCTGCTCTTTTAAATATAATTCTCACCAGTGACAGAAAGGTGGCTATCATTGGATAAGGCAGGAGAAAAAGCTGCCTGACTCCATGATGAGGATTGGAGTGAATATACCAGTAGCTGGGGCTGCTGTTTCATTGACAGAGCCAGACTGGGATCTGAATAATGGTGTATTTCCTCTCTTCAGTCATTAGAAAAGATGTCTTTTGGCAGGACTATAGAAAGGTGTTTCCAGGGCGGTGCCTGTGGCTCAGTGGGTAGGGCGCTGGCCCCATATACCGAGGGTGGTGGGTTCAAACCCAGCCCTGGCCAAACTGCAACAAAAAAATAGCCAGGCGTTGTGGCGGGCACCTATAGAACCAGCTACTCAGGAGGCTGAGGCAAGAGGATTGCCTAAGCCCAAGAGTTGGAGGTGGCTTTGAGCTGTGTGAGAGTGACAAAGTGAGACTCTCTCTTAAAAAAAAAAAAAAAAGAAAGAAAGAAAGAAAAAGAAAGGAGTTTCCAGGCAAAGAGTCTAAACATGGTATGGCTCGTGCACCAAAGAGCAACTGAAGACCCATCTGAGTTTCTAGAGAAACTATACGATGCCTACCATAAGTGGTGCCCTACCCACTGAGCCACAGACATAGATCCTGAGGCTCCTGAAGGTCAGCTAATGGAAAATGTGACTTTTATTTCTCAAAGTGCTCCTGACATACAGAAATAATTACAGAGATTGGATGGGGCTGTAGCAATAAACCCCTTTCAGCTGATAGACATTGCCTACAGGGTTTTCAACAATTGGAAGCATAAAAAGGGCTAGGCCACTACTATTTTTCTTGAGACCACCAAAAATAAAAAAAGGACAGGGAAGGAGTCCTGAGAACAGGACCCTGAGGTGGCAACCAACACTGACTAAGAAAAACCACTGTGCCTATTATAAGGAGGTGGGGTACCAGAAAAATGAGTGCCCCCCCCAAAAAGAGGATCACATGCCCAACTGCCAAATGGTCAAAATTGCTTGCTCTGAGGATGACTGAGGGTGTCTGAGGCCTCAGCTGTATTTTCTGTTGGGTATCACCAGGGCTCCCCCAAGAACCTCAGGTAAAAATAAGGGGGCTTAGGGGGCTGTGGACTGCCTAGTAGACAAGGGGGCAATTTGCCTTTCAGCCTCAGACTGGCCAGCCTGCCTGAAGGTGGTAGCCACAACCTGTGACTTCTTAAAAGAGACAGAAATTTATGTTGGGGCAACCAGTCACAATCTGTCCCCATCAGGTACTCACTGTTACTGCAGAAAGAAAATTTGTAGTTAACAGCTGGACAGATGGGGAAATATCAAACAATTCTTGACAATCGGGAATGACTTTAGAAGTAGTAGATGGATTAAATCCCACCACTCTTCTTCCTGACCCCAGCCAGGAGTCTTTAAAACATCAGTGCCGGGACGGGGGGGGGGGGGCTGTGGCTCTGTGGGTAGGGTGCCAGCCCCATATACCAGAAGTGGCGGGTTCAAACCCAGCCCCTGCCAAAAACTGCAAAAAAAGGAAAAAAAGAAAAAGCTGGGCATTGTGGTGGGCGCCTGTGGTCCCAGCTACTCTGGAGGCTGAGGCAAGAGAATCGCCTAAGCCCAGGGGTTAGAGGTTGCTGTGAGCTGTGTGATGCCATGGCACTCTACCAAGGGTGATAAAGTAATACTCTGCTTCTACAAAAAAAAGAAAAAAAAAACCCAAAAAACCAAAACATCAGTGCCTATAGCTCAGTGGCTAGGGTGCCGGCCACATATACCAGGGCTGGTGGGTTCAAACCTGGCCGGCCCTGCCAAACAACAATAGCAACAAATGGCCAGGCGTTGTGGCGGGTGCCTGTAGTCCCAGCTGCTTGGGAGGCTGAGGCAAGAGAATCACTTAATCCCAAGAGTTGGAGGTTGCTGTGAGCTGTGATATCACAGCACTCTACTGAGGATGACATCATGAGACTGTGTCCAAAAAAAAAAAAAAAAGAAATCAGTGCCTAGAAATGATTGAACAGTTGTTTTCAAGCCACCCTGACCTTTTGGATTGGCCTTTTGAAAAAACAAACTAAACTTGGGTGGCCCCTGTGACTCAAAGTGGTAGGGTGCTGGCCCCATATACTGGAGGTGGTGGGTTCAAACCCAGCCCCAGCCAAAAACTGCAAAAACAAAAAAACAAATTAAATGTTATTTGTAGACAGAAACAGTTATGTGGAAAGAAGAACATGGAGAGATGGATATGAGGTGATAACCCATACAAGAAATGGTTAAAATAAAAGCCCTTCTTTCAGGAACTTCCTCCTAGAAAACTAAATTGATTGGGTTTTAGAGCTATCAGAAGGTAAAGTGACTAACATTTATACTGACTCAAAATACTCTTATTTAATCTTTCATACATAAAGCCAAAGAGAAAGGTCTGTTGACTACAGGAAAGAAGGAGATCAAAAATGCTCAAAAAGTCCCTAACCTACTAAAAGCCATTTTGCTTCCCCACAAAATAGCAATCATGTACTGCCCAGGTCACCAGAAGGGAATGGACTGGACTGCAGAAAGAAACCACTTGGCAGATTTGGCAGCTAAGCAAGCTGCAAAGTTGGAAGTAATGTAGTGGCTCCTTTGATACCCCTGTGAACCTGGCAGAGGTCTCAGCCTCCTATGACAAACCAGATTGAGAGTGGGCAAAAAAAGAGACCTTCTGAAAGGAAAGAGAGGGGTGGCTGATAGATAAACAGAAAAATCCTGTTACCTCAGAATGTGGCATCTTAAATCCTCCAGCAAATACATAAAATGACCCATTATAGTAAAGAGGCTCTGTCAGGATTCATCTGTCCACGGATAACAGACAACTCACCTAGATCGTCAGAGAAATCACCTCCTGGTGTCTACTATACATGGAAAACAATCCAAAGACTGAAAACAAACACAAAAAGCCACTACAACACACCAAGGGGCAGTCCCCTTTGAAAATTGGCAGTTGAATTTTACCCAAATACTCCCTTCCAAAGACTTAAAATATCTCTTAGTCTTTGTAGACATTTTCTCAGGATGGGTAGAGACATTTCCAGCCCGGACTGAGAGAGCAGCAGAGGTTGTAAAAGAACTTCTAAAAGAAATAATTCCTCCATATGGACTCCCAAAAAACTTTCAGAGTAATAATAGACCCTTCTTCATTACTGAGGTAACTGAACAGGTAAATAAGTTTTTAAAAATACACTGAAAACTACATACTACGTAGAGACCCCAGTCATTCTGGGAAAGTGGACAAAATAAATCATACATTAAAAAACATTTCAGGCCAGGTATGGTGGCTCACACCCATAATCCTAGCATTCTGGGAGGCCAAGGCAGGAGGATTGTTTGAGCTCATGAGTTTGAGACCAGCCTGAGAAAAAGTGAAGCCCCTGTCTCTACTAAAAATAGAAAAACTGAGGCAAGAGAATCGCTTGAGCTGGAGTTGGAGGTTGCTGTGAGCTATGATGCTACGGCACTCTCTACCCAGGATGACAGCCTGAGACTCTGTCTCAAAAAATGAAAATTTTACCAAACTGTGTCAGAAAACCCATTTACATTAGGATCAGATATTGCCCCTTACCTTACTCTGGGTGCAGGTAGCCCCTAAAAGCAGGCTTAAATTAAGCCCCTATAAAATTGTATATGGGAGACCCTTCCAGACATCCTCAGTCCAACTTCCTTTTTTTGTTTTTGAGACAGAGTCTCACTATGTCACCCTGGGTAGAGTGCCTTAGAGTCACAGCTCACAGCAACCTCAGACTCTTGGGACTAAGCAATTCTCTTGCTTCAGCCTCCCAAGTAGCTGGGACTACAGGCACCCACTACAATGCCTGGCTATTTTTTGGTTGTAGTTGTCATTGTTTGGCAGGCCCAGGCTGGATTGAAACCCGCCAGCTCTGGTGTATGTGGCTGGCACCCTAGCCACTGAGCTATAGGACTGAGCCAGTCCAAGTTCCTTTAAAGGCAGAGATACAAAAGTATCTACGGCACATTTGACAGGTACTGTCTTTAATGCCTAAGTTCTTTCTCTCTAGCTCTGCCCCAGCCCCAGCTAGAACTGTATTTGATCCAGTTTAGAGACCAGGTGCTTCTCAAAATTTAGAGAGACAAGGGCAGTGCCTGTGGCTCAGTGAGTAGGGAGCAGGTCCCATATACCGAGGGTGGTGGGTTTGAACCCGGCCCCGGCCAAACTGCAACAAAAAATACCTAGGCAGGCGCCTATAGTCCTAGCTATTGGAAGACTGAGGCAAGAGAATCTCTTAAGCACAAGTTTGAGGTTGCTATGAGTTGTGATGCCATGGTACTTACCCAGGGTGACAAAGTGAGACTCTTGTATCTTAAAAAAAAAAAAATTAGATGAGACAGATGAGTGGTTACAAGAGAAGTGGACTGGCCTTTGGGATGTTCTACTCACCACTGCTACTTCAGTTAAACTGGCTAGATTAAAGACCTGAACTCATCACACCTGCGGAAAGCCTTACCCTTTGACAAACACAAAGGAATAGGATATGAATCTAAGGGATAGAACCAGAATAGGACACAACCTAAGGGATGGTTTTTGAGCCACAGGTGTCACCCCTAAGGGATGGTTTTTACTGTGTGGACAACAGACTTTCTCTTATGTTCCAACTAATGCCACAGGAGGGCCTTGTTCTCTAGAAAGATTAATACCTTTCTTGCCTAGGGCATAGAACCTGAATAATACTAACTTAGAAAGACCCAGCAGGCCCGAAATCTTAATCTTCCAGAAAGTTGCTGCGGGAGTGATGTCCATCTCTTCAGCCCTGCTGAATATACTATTCCTAACAACTGGATGACAAAACTGGTTGGTGATAGATCAAAATTAAAAAATGGCCATGAAACTCACTGTCTTCCTCTTCATAATTCTTCTGACTTTGAGAAATAAATAAGACATAATACCCTTCCAACGAGACAAACATGTTTACACTTACTCAACTATAAATGTTATAAATATACCTGATTTTTGTCTAACAGGAAGAACATATGTAGTCCAGATATTTACATCTTGTTTAAGAAGAGTTTATATTCTATTAGAAGTACTCAGGAATTTCACTGTGTTCCACCACAGCCAAAAAAAAAACTCACCTATCAAGATTTATATAGGTTGGGACCTTTGAGATAAACTAGGAAAAGAGATATGTTTTCTATCCATCTTAAAACAGTTACACCTGGAGAAGATTGTGTAAAATGTTCTCAGGATACACCACTCCATAATAGCTTGCTTTAATGTCATAAGACAACTACCATACCTTATGCCTATATACCTACTAAAATCCCTAAGGGATGGTTTTTACTGTGTGGACAACAGACTTTCTCTTATGTTCCAACTAATGCCACAGGAGGACCTTGTTCTCTAGAAAGATTAATATCTTTCTTGCCCAGGGCATAGAATCTGAATAATACTAACTTAGAAAGACCCAGCAGGCCCGAAATCTTAATCTCCCAGAAGGTTGCCGGAGTGATGTCCATCTCTCCAACCTTGCTGAATATACTTCCTTGTCTCTATTTGTGATGCCAGCTATGATAATTAAGTTAAATGCTGAGATGAGTCGGCTAACTTATGCCAGGATAAAAATACTAAATGCCACCTCATAGGCTGTTAATACTCTACACATAAAATTTAGACAAGTCCAGTTCGGCGCCTGTCACATACACTGGAGCTGGTGGGTTTGAATCCAGCCCAGGCCTGCCAAACAACAATGACAACTACAGCAAAAAAATAGCTGGGCGTTGTGGCAGGCACCTGTAGTCCCAGCTACTTGGGAGGCTGAGGCAAGAGAATTGCTTAAGCCCAAGAGTTGGAGGTTGCTGTGAGCTGTGACACCACAACACTCTACCAGGGTGACATAATGAGACTCTGTCTCAAAAACAAACAAAACTGAGCCACCATTCATTATTTACTTCTGAGATAATATCATGGGTGTGCAGAACTTAAAAAAAAATGTGCTATTTCATCATATCAAATAACTCTCAATTAAAAAAACACCATAGGTGGCATGTAGCTCAGCAGGTGGCTAAGGCACCAGCCACATACACCAGAGCTGGTGGGTTTGAATCCACCCTGGGCCTGCCAAACAACAATAACTACAACCAGAAAATAGCCGGGCATTGTGGCAGGCACCTGTAGTCCCAGTTACTTGGGAGTCTGAGGCAAGAGAATCACTTAAGCCCAGGAGTTGGAGGCTGCTGTGAGCTGTGATCCCACTGCACTCTACCCAGGGTGCTAGCTTGAGGCTCTGTCTAAATAAATAAATAAATAAATACCATATACAGCAGGTACAAAATGGGCTTCATGGTAACACTCAACAAAAGGTTTTCTCAGTTTTTTTTTGAGACAGACTTTCACTATGTCGCCTTCAGTAGAGTGCCATGGTGTCATAGTTCATAGCAACCTCAAACTCTCGGACTTAAGCAATTCTCTTGCCTCAGCCTCCCAAGTAGCTGGGACTACAGGCACCTACCACAACACTGGCTATTTTTTGTTGCAGTTGTCATTGTTGTTTTAGCCGGTCCCAGGCCAGGTTTGAACCTGTCAACCTCAGTGTATGTGACAAGTGCCCTACCCACTGAGCTATGGGCACTGCCTTTTAGTTTTAATTATTTTCTTAGTTACCTGGTTTAAGATGGTTGAGAGCTCTACTCATTAAAATAGAAATTATTTGCTTTCTAGAAATATTCGTATGTTGCTACATCCAATACACCCCATATTTCATGTCTACTTGTATTACATGTTGAAATTATAGTTCCCTTAAATATAAGATTAACCCTCATAATTAATACAACTAATTACAGTGATTATTTTCATTCAAATCAACTTCACAGATACAAAATATAATAATGAGAGTGAGGAAATGAGAGCACATGTGCTGGAAACTAGATGGAGTCAGTCGGAGTGGGGCCAACATGACATATCTGGTCTGGTCCATTCAGGTCCTGCCTGACCTTTACCCCTTGTCTCCCATTCTTACTGTTTTGTAAATTTAGCTCTTACCCTGAAGATGCCTATCTTGAATAGTTTAGGTGGATTGATTTAGGAGATTAACTTTAAAATTGAAATGTTATTTTGGGTCATGAGTTTACTGTGAGTCGTGGGTTCTGCCAATTATTGTTTAAAATAAGGGTTAACAGGGTTTTCACTTTGAACTTAAATGTATAAAACTATAGTGTTAGAAATGGAAGAACAGAACAGTCTTGGAGAGGCTACTCTCACTGGTCTCCAGAATCCCCACCTTCTGACAAAGTTTGGTGGACCTATATTGTTAACCCCCAGACTCAATTCAAGCACCACTCTGAGAGTCCGAACATCGCTGCAAAGGCACGAGAAATTTTATTCATTCAAGCTCAGAGCCTGGGCTGCCCTTTGAGAAAAAGCAGGAATAGCCCTTACAGACTATTTAGAAAGTCCCTTTATACCTCTCCCTCTTCCCTCCTATTAGACCATCCCACCCCATCCCCTTATTGGTAGGTAAACCATTTCTGTCCTAAACTGGTACAGGGTGGTCGTGTTTAGGGTTGATTGGCTCAGGGACGAGTCTTCTTTGTCTCAGGTCAAATGAGAAGGAAGGGATAAAGGTTCCAAGTGGGTCGAGTGCAGAGTAGAGTGGGACGCAAAAGGGGAGAGGGTCGCAAGTGGGGTGAGTGCAGAGTAGAGTGAAGAGTGCAAAAAGGGGAGGGGGTCGCAAGTGGGGCGAGTGCAGAGTAGAGTGGCAAGTGCAAAAAGGGGAGGAGGTCAGGATGTGGGCTGTAACACCTAGGTATGATAAGGTCCTTGGTATGCCATGGCCTATTGTTCTGAATAAACAGCAAAAGGAGGTAGTTTGACTTGTGACTTGAGCTAATTAGTTTGGCTCCTACAGTTACTGCGCCGGCCACAAGTACCGATGCTAGCAGGTTCGCCAGCTGATCAACAATGACAACTACAACAACAACAACAACAACAACAAAACAATTAAAAGTAAAATTACACTTTTAATGGATAGGAATGGGAAAAAGCTGAAGTCAGCTCAAGTAAAGTAGTACTGATGAAAAGTAAAATTACACTTTTAACGGATAGGAATGGGAAAAAGCTGAAGTCGGCTCAAGTAAAGTAATACTGACGGACAACAACTACAAGCAACCAGAAAGTTTTCCTAGTCTACCCACTCCCAGCTGACAAACGCCTTGCGAAGGTTCCCTTGGGTTCAACTCCTACCGGCAGAGGCTAAGCCCCACCCCTCAGTTGTACCCGCCCCTCCTCTTCGCCCCGCCCCCTTATACGTCACCTCCGGGCGGCCAGCTTCCTCAAACTCCCTCTGGCTCCCGCCTTCACCCGCTTCCGGTCTTCGTGGTCGCCGCTGCTGCCGCTGCTCGTGCTGCTGCTGCTGAGGCTGCTGGCGGAGGCCGGAGGATCGGGCGGCGGCGGCGGCGGCGGCTGAAAGGGCGGCGGCGGGAGCGGAGCAGGATAAGGGAGCGAGAGGAAGCGAGCGAGGAGCGAGCGGAGCGCGCCCTTCCGCCCGCCTGAGGAGCCGGAGCAGCCCGGGCCCCGCCGCCGCCGCCACTGCCGCCGCCGCCTGCCAGCCGGACAAAGCCGAGAGCCCGCGCCCAGAGCCATGTCCTCGTCCGCCGGCAGCGGCCACCAGCCCAGCCAGAGCCGCGCCATCCCCACCCGCACCGTGCCCATCAGCGACGCCGCGCAGCTACCTCATGACTATTGCACCACGCCCGGGGGGACGCTCTTCTCCACCACACCGGGAGGTAAGCGCCGGCCAACCCTCCGCCGCGTCCGGGTCTCCCGCCACTGTCTTCGTATCTCCTTGGCGCGTCCCTCCGCACCTCCTGGCTCCTCCACAGCCCCGGGGACGCTGTCCTCGGGCCGCGCCCGCGCTTTCCCTTCATTAGCGATCTCTGTCGCTCGCCCCTCGAGTCCGCGCGCGCCCCACTAGGGAACGTGGCTCTCGTCGCGACAAAGGCCCTTGTTCTCGCTTCGTGGCCCGTTCACGCACACGACCCACTTTTCTCACCCGTCTCCTCCTGCTTCCCCTTGGCTATCCTTGGCCTGGAATTACGCTCTGCTTTACCACTAACTCTTGCAGATCGTGCATGTTAATGCTTGATTTTAGAGCTGACTCTCGGACCTTTTTAGAAAGCAAGTTGGGGGAGGATTTCGGTCCTGGAACCTTGCAGTGGCTTGTTTTGCCGCTTTTAGAACGCCAGGAGGAGACTGGAATGCGGAGCCTGGAAGCCTTGCCCGGCGTTATCCTGCTTTGACAGCATTGTTTACTTTGCTGGACGAGGCCCCAAGGGAGGGGTAGGGGGAGTCCCTCGGCCAAGAGGAGAGAGTGATAAAATAGTGCTCAAGTAATAGCCAAGAGAAAGTAGGTGGGGGAGGTAGAGCGCTGGCAGTCTTAATAGGGTTTCTTTTGGCAACGACGCCTTTGGAGGGGGATTGAATGGGATGTTGTCAAAGAGGACTCCCTGGTTAGGTGAGGTTGCTTGATCTTGGGGAAGGGGTTTATAGAGAGAGGCGGTGCAGAAGGAGGTTTCTCAGCATTGCTTTTCAAAGTAGACTAGCAGCTGTTTACGAGTAACACTGGGGTAGAGGTGAACCTTCTTGAATCGGTCATGAGAAAAGGGAGCTCAAAGGTTGTCTGTCCCCTAACGTGGCTGTTCTCCACAGGGAGGAGACTGGAAAAAGGTTTTGAGGGGCCTATCGAAGGGAAAGGGGATTCCTTTTAAACCTCGGGACTTTGCCTTCTTTTGGTTATGGGTGGCCTTTCACTAGAGGGTGGGGATTTTGCTGGCAGCCCCTGCAGTCTACCAGATTGCTAGCCTCATTTTTGTGGGCAGGGCCCTGGAATTGTACTATAACCAATCCTGTGCATTTACCGGTTGCACAACAGCAAGGCCCGTAGAGTAAGAAAACTGCCTTGCCAACCTCAAGGGATAAAAATCTAGAAGAGAGCTTTACAGATGTATCCAGCCAGCCCACTCTAGGGGAGGGGAGGCTATCTTGGAAGAACTTTAAATGACTCAGGCTGAAGTTCATAAATAAATATGGAGAGCTGGGCTTAAGGAAGTGTTCACCTTCGCAGAATAGTGGACTTCCTATTGAGGTGGCTTACCTCATTCAATGAATCTCTCTCCTGATCTGATGTGCTCTGTTCGAGACTAGTCCCTGTGTTTGAGCATGCTGGGATCTTGCTTTTTAATTATAAAAGATTTGGTAGACCAGAATCAGCTCCAGATAAGAGTTGCCTTGAACTTGAACTGATAGCTTTTAAGAAATGGATAGTTTTCCGAGGGGAAGAAAACGATTTATAAATTCCAGAATTCTTTGCAGGGTTGATCAGTAAATGCCGGCGCTTCCAGCATTTCAACGCACCTGTCACAGTAACAACTGCATTCAGCTATAATTTATTTGGGGCAGAAACTGAACTTTTAGCTATATACTAATCATTATTTCCTGAGGGAAGAGCCATAGAGAGGTGCTTTTGGCATATTTCAAACAGCCATGCTACTACGCTTTTCAAATAAAGACATAGTCTTTAAGCATAGCTTTAAAGATAAAAGCCTCTCTCAGAGCCTGGATTAGTTCCTAAAATGCTTGGAGAAGTTATTCCAGAAATACTCATTTACCCCCCTCCCAACCCACACAATTCCACTGCTTTCTCAAGTATCATTTAACCTGCCTCCATATAGTTTCAATACACACAATTTTTTGTTTCAGATTTAATACTTGGTTCATTTATAACATTAAACCTGTATTTATTGGTATAGCCCTTTGTAATCTTTGGATATTTAAAATAAGGGCTTACTTAAGATGTTTATAAGGATATTGCACTGTTGCAATTAGATTTGATCACTGTTTTTAGCAATTAATTGAATACTGTTTAAGTATTCAGTACCTAATAGATGTAATTTTACCCCTTTGGAAATTTTCTGCCTGCTGATGGTTTATACATTTGTCTTGTTACATTCTTCCCCTCACTATGTAATTTTATTTCCCTCAACCTGAGGGAGGTAGTTTGTTGTTACAAGACACCTGAATTAAGGTGGTTAGGTATCTTCTGTGAGTTTTGTGGGTCCAGTGTAGTGCTTTGCACAAAAGGGGTCAACAGACAAAAATAGGAAATGCAGCCCTTGATCTGAACAAGCTTAAAATCTTGATTTGGAGGGAAAGGGGAGACAGATAAGATTTTAGTTATGAAAAAATAATAGAGCCAACATAAGAACTGACATATATTTCAGACTGGAAAACATTTAGAAAAATGAGAGTAGGCTTGCATTGGAAATCTATTTCGGGGGTTGAGATGAGATTATTAGCATTTCCTGATTTGAGCTTCTGAAAACTTTCTAGAGAGTCACATGCATATCAGAGCATTTAAGATAACTGTTGATTTGCTGACTACCCCAAATGGTCAGACTGGGCTGGGACTTTCACAACACAGTGAATTTATAATTTCTTCCCACTTAGGAATCCTTTATTCATTGGGAATCAGAGGATGCACCCTAATTTTGAGGTTTCTCAAAATTGCCTTCCTGTGATTGAGGAAATGAAAAGCGGGAGAAAACATACTTGTAGTGGCTTCTTGGATTTTTCATATTGTGAGAAAAGTACCTCATTATTAAGGATGAGGAAAAATTTTTTTTTTTAGAGACAGTCTCACTCCGTCGCCCTCAGTAGAGTTCTGTGGTGTCATAGCTCACAGCAACTCATCTCCAACCCATAGCTCATTTCCAACTCCTGGGCTCAAGCAATTCTCTTGCTTGAGAATTGCCTCAGCCTCCTAAGTAGCTGGGACTATAGGTGTCCACCACAATGCCTGGCTATTTTTTTAGAGATGAGGTCTTACTCTTGCTCATGGTCTCAAACCTGTGAGCTCTGGCAATCCACCTGCCTCAACCTATCATAGTGCTAGGATTACAGGTGTGAGCCACTGTGCCTGGCCTAAGTCACCAAATTCTAAGGTGGTTTGTTACACAGCATTCATGTAGCCATTCCCACCTCATACACAGAGCAAAGCCAGGATGCAAACCCAGGGAGTCTGGCTCATGCCCACAACCTCGGCCACACTCAGTGTAGTGGGAGTACCCTGGGAGAAGGGACTGATTTCTTTTTTACAGACAGAATCTCATTCTGTTGTCTAAGCTAGAGTGCTGTGATGTCAGCCTAACTCACAGTAACATCAGACTCCTAGGCTCAAGTGATCCACCTACCTCATTCTCCAGAGTAGATGGGACCACTGGTACCCACCACGATGCCTCACTAATTTTGTCTGTAGTTTTAGTAGTGACAGGGTCTCACTCTTGTTCAGGCTGCTCTCAGACTGAAGTCAAGCCTCCTCCTCAGCCACCCAAAGTGCTGGGATTACTGGCCTGCGCCACTGATTTCTAAGAGAGAGTCACTGCCTTATGGCCCCTTAGAATGAGTCGCACAGGGTGAGGAGGGAAAAGGGACTTTTCCAAGCAGAGGAAAGTAGTATGTCTGATGAAGAGTTGGGGGTGGGGCAAGCCCAGGGCATGAGCTGTCAAGCTCTGGGTCTGGAGCACAGGGACCTGGTGAAAGGCAGGTGTGGAGCTCTGTCCTGAAGGCAATGTGGAGGCTGAAGTCAGACTGCGGATACAGGGTTTTCTCTGGAGAGAGCTGGGTGGGATGGGCGGCTTCCCTCTCACTTCAAGTCCAGGCAGGGGGCTTCAAGAAGCCCAATCAGAGGCTCAGCACCCATAGCACAGTAGTTATGGCGCCAGCCACATATACCGAAGGTAGCAGGTTCAAACCCAGCCCAGGCCAGCTAAAACAACTGCAACAAAAAACAAAAAAAGATAGCCGGGTGTTGTGGCAGGTACCTGCTGTCCCAGCTACTTGGGAAGCTGAGGCAAGAGAATCACTTAAGCCCAAGAGTTTGAGGTTGCTGTGAGCAGTGACGCTACAGCACTCTCTCTCTACAGTGAGACTCTGTCTCAAAAAAAAAAAAAAGAAGCCCAATCAGAGAGTGAGTAGGTGTCTTCTAGGGCCCCAAGGTGTCTGACTCTTGCCCAAGAATCCCAAAAAGAAAGGGATGACTGAAGCCCCCTGAAGCAACAGAACAAAGGCCTGTGGTGAGAGGGACATGTGACCAGGCCAGTCTTAGATTCAGCCCAGTGAGGCCTGTGGTGTTACAGGCCATGGGGCCTCAGCAGGAAGAAGCTGGAGAGGTCCTGGGATCAGGGGACATGGAGCTTCCCCAGGGAACATCTCCAATGGAGCAGACACAGGGTGTGCAAGGTCACACCTCAGATGTTGGCCTCTGCAGTGGTGGACAGTGCCATGCATGCTGATGCTGACCCAAGCACTCATCAGGTGTCCCTGCACTTGCTTGCCTCAGGGTGCCCTCTGAAGTAGTAGGGGCCAGTCGGCTTGCAGCTTACAGACTGGAGGTGCAAGCAGTTAACATCTTGGGCACAGCCCTCACCCCGTGGTGTGTGGGAGTGATTGGAGAAAGCCCTAGCCTCCTGTCTAAAAGAGGACAACTCATTCTGCCTGCCTGTTGGGCTTCCTGAATCCCGGCTCCATCAACTAAAGCAGCAACCTCTTTCCTGTTGCACTCACTTCCTGGGATCACCTCCCAAACCCTGTGTACCAAGGCTCCTTCTTAGGCTCTGCTTTTTTTTCTTTTGCAAATTTTAGCCAGGGCCGGGTTTGAACCCACCATCCCCAACATATGGGGTTGGCGCCCTACTCCTTGAGCCATAGGTGCAGCCCTCAGGCTCTGCTTTAAGGGGAAACAGGACCAAGATTTTCAGGAAAACAACACCCCCGCCCCCAAGCATGAAGAGACAGTTTAAATCCCTGCCAAGGGCAGTGCCTGTGAGTTAAGCAGCTAAGGTGCCAGTCACATACACCTGTGCTAGTGGGTTTGAATCCAGGGCCTGCCAAACAACAATGATGACTGCAACCAAAAAATAACTGGGCATGGTGGCAGGTGCCTGTAGTCCCAGCTACTTGGGAGGCTGAGGCAGGAGAATTGCTTGAGCCCAGGAGTTGGAGGTTGCTGTGAGCTGTGATGCCACGGCAAGCTACCCAGGGCGAGCGCTTGAGGCTCTGTCTCAAATAAATAAATAAATAAATAAATCCCTGCCAAGTTCAGAGAACTTCAACACTAGCTGGAGACAGTATCAGTAGGCTCAGACTTTTCCTGACTCTGGATCCTCTCCACCCCATACCCTGCATCAGCCCTGGAAAGGCCAGCACCGCAGGGGGCAGCTGGTGCAAAGGGAAAAGTGCAGAAAAAAAAGATAAGCATCCTGTCCCACTCCAAACTCCAAAATGCCACCTCCTGCCCACTCATGATGGACCCCTGCCTACAACTCACTTAGCCTCAGACAAGACCAGCTATGAACTTTGCGGGGCCCTGGACAAAATGAAAATGCAGGCCTGGTTCAAAAACGGAGAATTTGAAGACAGCAACAGCAGAGCATGAAACCCAACACAGGGCCCTTTGCAGTGGCAGCCCAGGTCACACTGCCATGAAGGTGGCCTTGGTTCCCAACAATTGGAGGAGTGACTTCCTCCTTTCTCTCAGATCTCTGTTTAAATGTCACCTTATGAGACAGGCTTCCCCTGGCCACCTATATAAACCTAGCCTGGTCTCTGCCCCCCACCTCCCTTCAGGGCACTCAGCACCCCAGGAAGTATTGTCTGATTCTCTCTGCCTCTGGGGATGTCCCCAGAGGTCATCTGTCATGCCTGGGCACTGCTGTATGTCAGGACCAGCACAATTCCTGACACACAGTAGGTGCTTGATAGACACTAACAGGAGGAGGGAAGGGAGGGAGGGAGGAAGGGAAGAAGGAAGGAGAAAGGAAGGGAGGGAGGGAGAAAGAAGGGATGGAGGGAGGGAGGGAAGGAGCAAGGATCTTTCCACCTGGAATCAGCCTAGGCTGGGAGAGAGGAAATCTTGGACCGAATAACCTGAAGATGAGACTACTACTGTCTCAATTACTAAACTGAAACTAATGATGTCTTCACAATCTGAGAGTATTGAATCCAGTGAACTGCTTCTGATTTCAGAAGAATCAGACCACAGAAATTGGAGACCTCAGGGGCCGAAGATAAAGCTGCTTTCTTTGATACAGTACAGAAGCCCTGTCTAGTGCATACATGCGTTTGTACACACACAAACCCCTTTTGTTTATACAAATAGTAGCAGACCACACACAGTGTTCCAGTGTTTGCTACCTTCCTCTTTCACTTAACATTCTTGGAGATCATTCCTTGTATGTACATAGATGCTTCCTCTTTTCTGTTTATGGCTGAATAGTTTCCACTGTATGTATGGATCATAATTTGCATACTCATCTCCTATTTATGGGCATTTATTTGTATTTTATTTATTTATTTATTTATTTTTTGAGACAGAGCCTCAAGCTGTCACCCTGGGTAGAGTGCTGTGACATTACAGCTCATAGCAACCTCCAACTTCTGGGCTCAAGAGAGTCTCCTCCCTCCACCTCCCAAGTAGCTGGGCTACAGGCACTCCCCACAATGCCTGACTATTTTTTGGTTGCAGCCATCATTGTTTGGCGGGCCCAGGCTGGATTCGAACCCACTAGCTCAGGTGTATTCGGCTGGTGCCCTGGCCGCTTGAGCCACAGGCACTGAGCCTATTTGTGGGCATTTAAATAGTTTCTACTCTTTCCTTGTAAACAATACTGCAGTGAACAACCCTTCACCTACATCATTATATGCAAGGATATTTGTAAAATAAAGTCCTGAAAGCAGAATTACTCAGTCAGTGGAGATTTTGGTAGATATCGCCAAACTCCCCCACGCAATATACAGAAATGCTTCTTACCATCACAGTGTGGCATCAAACCTTTTAATCTCTGTGAAAATGGAATCTTGGTTTCCATTTAGTTCCATTTCTATTATTATGAGTGAGGCCAAATATCCATTAAAATAGAGGTAATTCCCCCACAAACTCCCTCCCCCCAACACTCCCACTCCAGCTGGCCTTTTTTTTTGAGACAGAGTCTCACTATGTCGCCCTCAGTAGACTGCTGTGGCATCACAGCTCACAGCAACCTCCAACTCTTGGGTTTAAGTGATTCTCTTGCCTCAGTCTCCCAAGTAGCTGGGACTACAGGCGCCTCCCACAGTGCCCGGCTATTTTTTATTGCAGTTGTCATTGTTGTTTAACTGGCTCAGGTTGGGTTCGAACCCTCCACCCTCCGTGTATGTGGCTCGCACCATAACCACTGTGCTTTGGTGATGAGTCTCTAGCTGGTATTAATTTCCCATTCCCTTAGTTTTATTGCCTATATTCAGACATTTTAGTTTTAGTTTTTGTTTTTTTTTTTTGAGATGGAGCCTCAAGCTATCCCCCTGGGTAGAGTGCCATGGCATCACAGCTCATAGCAACCTCTAACTCCTGGATTCAAGCGAGTCTCCTGCCTCTGCCTCCCAAGCAGCTGGGACCACAGGCGCCCGCCACAATGCCCGGCCATTTTTTGGTTGCAGCCATCATTGTTGTTTGGCAGGCCCGGGCTGGGGATTCGAACCCGCCACCTTAGGTGTACGTGGCTGGCACCTTAGCCAATTGAGCCACAGGCGCCGAGCCGGGTAAAGTGTTTTATGATGAATGAACTTACCTTCAACTGTCTTGGCCAAAAAAATGTTTGTGTGTGTGTGTGTGTGTGTGTAGAGAGGCAGAGAGAAAGATGGGGAGAGAGAGAGACAGAAATCTAGCCAAAGGGTATATAGGTGGGTGATTATTGCACCATTTTTGCAACTTTTCTGCAGGTTAAAAAAATTTTAAAACAGTGAGTTGGGAAGTTCTTCATACTTACATACATACATGCATACCTGTTTGCACACTGTTTAAGGCATTCAGTTTTTGTCTGCTTAGTATCCCTTTCTTCCTTCCTATGATTCCAGTCCCATTCCTTTGCCTCCTCCCAATCATGGGACCCTTCCCCTGTCCACAGGGATTGGTAAAAGGTAATGGTGACAACTCAAAGTATTTAACAATCTGCAGGTCAAAGGATCTTACCAATCAGAGTAGATAGACTCTGGACAGAATGATTGCACCTGAGCACATTAGTCGAGCATAAGCTCTAGTCCAAAGGTCGGCATATGACAGGATAATCCAACACAAGCCCTTCCCTTGGATTGTTGAAATCATCTGGAAACAGAAAGGTTCCTTTAGTAGCCTCTGAGCCCGAATGCATAAGAAGGATAATGGGGTATAAAAGACAAAGAGAGGGTTCCATCAGCCTTCAAACCTCAAGCTCTAATATTCCTGAGGTTACCTGCAACTCTATCCTTCCTGGGGTTTCTTTATAGGAACCAACAAATTCCCCCTGTGGGGCTTACACTGTTACAACCAAAGACTTTCATACTTTATTTTCCAAGAATTGTATTAAAGATATGAAACTAATTTTTTTTTTTACTGTAAACCTAGTTTTGTGGTTTTGTTGCTTTAGTCTTCTCTGTAAAAGAAATAATCAAAAATTAATGCAAACCCTGATTTCCTAATGTCTCTTGCAGTAAAAGCGGCCAGGTGACACAGAACAAGTCAATGAGATGTAATCAGATATGTAGGTGGGTGGGGCTTGTGGGAATCTATTCTTTAAAAAAATTAATAGAAAAATAAACAGGTTGGGCTGGGTACAATGGTTCACACCTGCAATCCTAGCACCCTGGGAGGTTGAGGCAAGAAGATCCCTTGAACTTAGGAGTTTGAGACCCTACCTCTACTAACAATAGAAAAAAATATTGGGGCATGGTGGCCAGCGCCTGTAGACCCAGCAACTTGGGAGGCTAAGGCAGGAGGATTGCTTGAGCCCAGGAGTTTGAGGTTTCTGTGAGCTAGGCTGGTGCCATGGCATTCTAGCCTGAAGCAACAGAGTGAGACTCTGTCCCCCACCCCCAAAAAAAAGAATGAAAGAAAGAAAAAGGAAGAAAGAGAGAGAGAAAAAAAGAAATAGGTTGTTTCTGGCTCCCTGCTGTCTTTTTAGGAGAGGTGGAAACAACACTAGACTTAAAAAGCCTGGGTTCAGGCTTGGTGCCTGTAGCATAGTTGTTATGGCGCTGGCCGTATACACCGAGGTTGGCGAGTTCAAACCCGGCCTGGGTTAGCTAAACAACAACTGCAACAAAAAATAGCCAGCTGTTGTGGTGGGTGCCTGTAGTCCCAGCTGCTTGGGAGGCTGAGGCAAGAGAATCGCTTAAGCCCGAGAGTTTGACGTTGCTGTGAGCTGTGACATCACAGCACTCTACTGAGGGTGACATAGTGAGACTCTGTCTCAAAAGAAAAAAAAAAGCTTAGGTTCAAACGCCTGGCTTCTTATTGACCTCTGAACTTGGCAATTGTTTTAACTCCTCTTACTTTCACCTTCCTCATCTGTAAAATGGAGCTAATACTACTTAATACATGGAGTGGATAATGTATCCTAAATATCTACCTTTAGTAAATAGTCAATCAACATTATTTGGATGTTTTGCCCTTTTTAAAGCCTTTGAAGTGCCCTTTGTGCAGCCTTTGGTCGCTAACCTGCTTCCGCCACACTGAGCGCTGTTACCCATCCTCCCCGGGAGGTTGTTCAGTAGGCAGCTTGGAATATAAGGATGTTTTGATTGTAACTGCTTTTTGGAACAACAACAACAACAGCAACAAAAATCCAGCACCATTGCCAGCCTCCTCTTTAGCATGGATTGTGCTACAGTAATCTAACACTGAGGAGGTGGACCATGTGCACAAGGGGACTGTGTACTTCTCCAGGTGGAGGCTACCACTTCAATAGAGGCCACAGCAGTAGCAGAACAAAACTGAACCAGAGTGATAGATGTCAGGGAGGACGCCCCAGCAACAGGCAACTAGCTTTGTGAGAAGAACGCTGACTGCCTCCTCTCTCTCCCTGCCCTCTTCCCCAGAAGAGGGAAGGAGACAATGTGTGCCAGGGCATGACCTGGATTCCATCTGCCCTCCAGGGCACTAGAGCAGGAGGAGGAGGACTGAAAAGTCACCAGTGTCCTCTGGCCTTAGGGACTCATGGGAATGATGTTTTAAACCACACAGAACCAACTTTAGCAGTCAAGTCAGAGACTCTGCCCAGGTGTCATTAAGGTCCAGGAAGGGGGAATTTGCCACAGCATATTTTAAAGTGGCAGTCAAAAATAATAACACGCAGTAATTGCTGAGTACTTTCCATGTGTGCTTACCTGTTGAAGAACTTTGTATATAGTAACCTATCTAATCTTCATAATAACCCTATAAAGCAGGTCATTAAAATCAATACTGGACCCAGGAAGAAACTGAGGCACAGAAACATTAATTAATTCAGACCCCGGTGTCCTGCTCTAGAGCCAAGCTCCTGACCATATGCCCTACTGCCTTTCATACCCTGGTAGGGTGAGGTTTCTTAGTAAGCCACTGACCTATGTATTTGGGGCACACTACATGTCAAAACCACACAATGTGCTACTTTTGAGCTCTCTCTTCTGCTTGCTTAAAGAATAAAAATTCTTAGGATATGAGTTCCAAGAAAGTTTATTGAAATCAGACTTCCCTATTTTTCTTTTTGTTTTCTTTCTTTTTTGAGACAGTCTCACTCTGCCAACCTCAGTAGATTGCTGTGGTGTCATAACTCACAGAAACCTCAAACTCCTGGGCTCAAACGATCCTCTTGCCTCAGCCTCCCAAGTAGTTGAGACTATAGGCACCCACCACAATGCCCGGCTGTTTTTTTTTCAGTAGAGATGGTATCTCGCTCTTGCTCAAGGCTGGTCTCGAACTCCTTAGCTCAAGAGATACGCCTGCCTCTGCCTCCCAGAGTGCTAGGATTACAGGCATGAGCCACTGTACCCAACCCAAAGCACACACTTTAAAGGTAAGACCTATGTGGGTTGTAGTTAAGGGCCAAATTCAAACACCTACAGGAAGAGTTAAGAGGTCGCCTGCTCTATTTGCTATTGTCCCTCTCTCTCTAGCACCATTTTTTTTTTTGGAAACAGAGTCCACTTTGTCATCCTCGGTAGAGTGCCATGGCATCATAGCTCACAGCAACCTCCAACTACTGGGCTTAGGTGATTCTCTTGCCTCAGCCTCCCGAGTTGCAGGTGCCTGCCACAAAGCCCAGCTATTTTTAAGGATGGGGTCTTGGTCTTGCTCAGGCTGGCCTCAAACTTGTGAGCTCAGGCAATTCATCCACCTCAGCCTCCCAAAGTGCTGGGATTACAAGCATGAGCCACCATGCCTACCCCTCTAACGCATTTTTTTTTTTTTGCAGTTTTTTTTGGCTAGAGCCATGTTTGAACCTGCTGGCATCCTACTCCTTGAGCCACAGGCACTGCCCTCTCTAACAGCTTTTTTAACCGCCAGGAATTTATATCAGAAAGCAATACCCCAATGTATTAGTGTCTATCTTAAGTTGCACTGATGTTTGTCAGAGATCTCTGCAGTTTTTTAAGTTCCTTTTATGATTCAATTCTGCAAATATTATTGACTACTTGAATTGTTGCAGTGCACTGTTATGAAAGCGCTTTTCCTTAAGAAAAATAACACTTGGGGCTTGGCACCTGTAGCACAGTGGTTATAACGCCAGCCACATACACTGAAGCTGGTGGATTTGAACCCAGCCCAACCAGCTAAAACAACAATGACAAGTACAACAAAAAATAGTCGGCGCCTATAGTCTCAGCTACTTGGAAGGCTGAGGGAAAAGAATCACTTAAGCCCAAGAGTTTGAGGTCGCTGTGAGCTGTGATGCCACAGCACTCTACTAAGGGCGACATAGTGAGACTCTGTCTCAAAAGAGAAATAAATAATAATAATACTTGGTCCAGGCACAATGGCTCACACTTGTAATCCTAGCACTCTGGGAGGCCGAGGCGGGTGGATCACCTGAGCTCAGGAGTTGGAGAGCAGCCTAAGCAAGAGTGGGACCCTGTCTCAAAAAAAGAAAAAAATAGCTAGGTGTTGTGGCAGGCACCTGTAGCCCCAGCTGCTCAGGAGGCTGAGGCAAGAGGATTGCTATGATACCAGGGCACTCTCCCAAGGGTGACAAACTGAGGTTTTGTCTCAAAAAATGAAAATACAAATAAAAGTAGCCGGGCATTGTGACAGGCACCCAGAATCCCAGCTACTTGGGCAGCTGAGACAAGAGCATTTCTTGAGTCCAAGAGTTTGTGGTTGTCGTGAGCTATGATACCACGGCACTCTACTGAGGGCAACAAAGTGAGAGTTTGTCTCAAAACATAAAAGAAAAATAACACTCTATCAGGAGAGAAAGGAGATGATTAAATGTAACTAGCATAACTCAAGTCAGATTCTAGGGAATGTGCAGTCCTTCCTGTGTGTCAGGACCTTCAAGGGGGTTTCACGGAGGAATTATCATGTGAGTTGAATTTTTAAAAGATAAGTAGGATTTAGACAGCACAAAGGTGGGAGAACAGCAGGCCAGGAAGAAGAACACCATGAGCAAATTATAAAGGTGTAAAAAGGCATATAGGATAACCAGGGAAAGAGGGACTCAGCAAGGCTGACAGAGGGAGGATGAATATTGGAACAGGGCAGGATTTAGAAGAAGGGGCAAGGGGCAAATAGGGAAGTCTGATTTCCCCTGAGGTGGGGAAAAGAGAGTAACTAGAAAAGCAGCCTGGGGAAGGGAGAAGAGGCCTTGGGAAAGGAAGACTATAGGTCTTGGCTGAAGCCTGGAAGAAGGTGTGGCTGGAAAGAACTTCAGTGGGGAGTTGATAGTTGAGGCTAGAAAAATACATAATTTGTGAGGAAAAGAGAAATTCTATTCTCAACATGCTTGCAGATTATTGAGGTGGGGATATTCACTAGAGAAGCTTTAGGGCTTCTAAAAAGCTCAGCTAACTTATAACAAATGAAGCAGTCATCAGCTTATAAATGAGAGAGAAAACTATGGGAGAAGATTGAAGTTCTTCAACAGTGAGACTAGAGCAAGATGCAAACAGGACCAGTAGAGAAAAAAAAGCTGTCAGAGAAGTAAAAGAAGACCTATGGAGGGGGGAATCATAGAGGCCCAGGGGGAAGAGATTCAAGAAGGGAAAGGCAGTCAATTTGGCAAAGGAGAATGAAAACTGAGTAAAAGCTGGTGGCTGCACTAATTTTCTTTAGTGGTTGTATTCATGATGATTCCTTGGGTTACAAGTGGAAATTACTTCAAATTAGTCCAAAGTGATGGTGTGTCAGCAAAGCCCCAAGGTAGCAAGGTACAAAGTGAAAGGGAATAGGCTTTGGAAAACCATCAGGAACTCTAACCTCCCAGTCTTTTTTTTTTTTTAAATTATTATTTCTTTTAAATTTCAGAATATTACCAGGATACAAACATTTTGGTTACATACATTGCTTTTGTACTATTTGGGTCAAAGTGATAAGTGTACCTACCACCCAGATAGTGTACTTTTGTTTTGTTTTGTTTTGACAATGTTTGACTCTGTTGCCCTGGGTAGAGTCCTGTGGCATCATAGCTCACAGCAACCTCAAACTCTTGGGCTGAAGTGAGAGTTTGCGTCAGCTTCCCAAGTAGCTATAACTATAAGGCACCCACCACAATACCTGGCTAGTTTTCCTATTTTTAGTAGAAATGGGGTTTTGCTCTTACTAGGCTGGTCTTGAACTCCTGAGCTCAAACTATCCACCCACCTTGGCCTCCCAGAGTGCTATGATTTCAGGTGTGAGTCACCATGCCTGGCCCCAGATAATGTACACTGTACCCATTAGGTGTGAATTTACCTATCCTCTCCTCTCTCCCACCTACTTGATTTCCAATGAGTGTTATTTCTATAAGTGCACATAATTGTTGATTGATTAGTTCCAATTTAATAGTGAGTGCATGGGGTGTTTGTTTTTCCATTCTTGTGATACTTCACTTAGAAGAATGGTCTCCAGTTCCGTCCAGGTTAACACAAGAGGTATTAGTTCACCATTTTTTGTGGCTGAGTAGTATTCCATGGTATACATATACTACATTTTTTTTATTAATCCACTAAGGTATTGATGGGCACTTGAGTTTTTTCACATCTTTGCAATTGTGAATTGTACTGCTATAAACATTTGAGCACTGGTGTCTTTTTTTTCCCCTTTGGGTAAATGCTCAGTAGTGGGATTGCTGGATCAAACGATGCTAGGTCTACTTTTAGTTCTTTGAGGTATCTCCGTACTACTTTCCATAGAAGTTGTACTAGTTTGCAGTCCCACCAACAGTGTTCTTATCTCTCTGCATCCACACCAACATTTGTTGTCCTCAGTCCTTTCTTACCATCTTTTATCACTATTTCTCTCTGCACAGCTGATTGGTACCCTTCCTCTTTGAAAACTAACTTTCAGTGTTGTAGCCTGCCATGTGTTGCCAAGTGTGGCCACTTTACAACCTCAGAGGATGCCCCTCCACCAATGCAGCACATAGAAACTGAAGTAGAATTTCTCAAACTCAGTTATAATTCCTGATGGAGAGAATCTGATTAACCCAACTTAGGTCAGATATTTTACCTCTTCCATTTAAGTGTGGCCTAAGAGATAATTGTCAGAGAACTATCCCTGTGGGAAGAAGTTCTAAAAGAATTAACCGTTTTTTTGTTTTTTGTTTTTTTTTTTTTGAGACAGAGCCTCAAGTTGTCCCCCTGGGTAGAGTACCGTGGCATCACAGCTCACAGCATCCTCCAACTCCTGGGCTCAAGCGAGTCTCCTGCCTCCGCCTCCCAAGTAACTGGGACCACAGGCACCCGCCACAAGCCTGGCTATTTTTTGGTTGCAGCTATCATTGTTGTTTGGTGGGCCCGGGCTGGGGATTGGAACCTGCCACCTTAGGTGTATGTGGCTGGCGTGTTAGCCACTTAGCCACAGGCGCCAAGCCAAGAAGTTCTAAAAGAAAGTCAGGTCACCATCAATTGGCTAGAAACATCTTAGTTTCTCTCTCAGATGTCAATACTCCAGATAATAAGAGCAAAAGGTATGATAGAATCAGAAAATCAACCCCTGATGATAAAAAGGAACTATCAATGGAAACTAAAACTATTACGTGAAATGTTGACAGGGAGAGAAGGTTGACATCATCTGACCAATTTTAGTGTCACTAAAGGACATTATGAGCCTTCAAATGAAATAAAATAAGTACTCAGTATCATCAGTTTATATATATAACATATATAAAACTGATGTTGCTCCTGAATCTAATCAAGATTCTAGACCTACCCATTTACAGAAAAAAAATGAAGGAGAGAGGAACAAGTTAAAAGCCACCATCAGGAAGCAATCAAATTTAAAACATGATCTATGCACAGGGTGAACAATTCAATTTCCAAAAAATAAATAAATAAATAATGCAGGAGAAGGGACGAGAGAGGGAAAAGTCACAGAATAATAGAGCGCAAGAGACTAAACACCACATGTAATGTGTAAATGTTTTGGGATCCTCATTTGAACAAACCAATAATAAGAAAACATCTTTGACAATGAATAGGGGGCCGGCCACATACAGTAAGGCTGGCGGGTTCAAGTCCAGCCCTGGCCAGCTACACAACAGTGACGACTGCAACCAAAAAATAGCCAGGCATTATGGTGGGTGCCTGTAGTCCTAGCTACTGGGGAGGCTGAGGCAAGAAAATCACTTAAGCCTAGGAGTTGGAGGTTGCTGTGAGCTGTGATGCCACAGCACTCTACCAAGGGCGACATAGTGAGATTCTGTCTCCAAAAAAAAAATCTATGAGACAATCAGGGAAATCCGAATTGCAGCCTAAATACTAAATACTATTTAGGAACTATTGTTAATTCTTCTTGCAAACAAGGTGGCTGCTTTTATTTAAATGCCTGTATCAGTTCAAAAAAAGAAAGAGGAAAAAAGTGGTAAAGGATAGGGGATAAAATATAAGGAATATAAATAATAAATTTCCTCAGTAAAGAAAATATCCATAATGTTGAAGTTTATAATTCTGACTATGTCTGTCAAAAGGGAACGTGTTTACTTTCACATATGTTCTGTTTAATCATCAGATTTAATTTAAGACTTATTTGGCCATATATGCTTCAATGTATAGTAGCCCAATACTCTAGGGCAGGTGTCCTCAAACTATGGCCCGCAGGCCACATGCAGCCCACCTAGGACATTTATCCGGCCTACTGGGTGTTTTTGCCACCCCTGTCCTGCTTAGCCGCCAACTCGTCCTGGGGCCCGCAGTTCGGCCTTCCAACAGTCTGAGGGATAGTGAATTGGCCCCCTGTTTAAAAAGTTTAAGGACCCTGCTCTAGGGCTTCTTTCAGTTTTAATTTGAAATTCTGGAAAAGAGAGCAAGTATCATAAATAATGAGATTTAATTAAAATTGTCAGTTCATTTATGGGTTCTGGTAAAAGAGTTCTGTTTTTTTATTTTTATTTTTATTTTTTGGAGACAGCCTCAAGCTGTCCCCCTGGGTAGAATGCCGTGGCATCACAGCTCACAGCAACCTCCAACTCCTGGGCTCAAGTGAGTCTCCTGCCTCAGCCTCCCAAGTAGCTGGGACCACAGGCGCCTGCCATAACGCCCAGCTATTTTTTGGTTGCGGTCGTCATTGTTGTTTTGTGGGCCTGGGCTGGATTCGAACCTGCCACCTTAGGCATATGTGGCTGGCGCCTTAGCCACTTGAGCCACAGGCGCTGAGCCTCATTTTTATTTTTTGACATCATCTTCCTCTGTTGCCTCAGCCTAGCTCACAGCAACCTCAAACTCCTGGGCACAAGC
>CAUYQV010054900.1:0-17941 GCA_963574575.1 Galagoides demidoff
GAAAAGGCTGGGGTTGAACCAGAGAACCTCACATCTCTGTTTTAAAATGTGGTTTCTACACAAAAATATTGTCACCAAAATGAGATACATATTCTTTTCCCCAAAAATTTCAGAGGGCTTTGTGCGTGGGAACAGTGAGCTTCTTTACATCCTAGTCATTTGACCCTCTGAGCTTTTGTCCCCTCACTGTACAGGGGGAGGACATAGGGTTTAGGCAAGGTGGTATATGTGAAAATAGTTTTGTGCACAATTCTGAATAAAGTGGTAACTGGAACAATCAAAACAGGTAATCTGGACACCTCCCCATTCCATCTCATTGCCCCTCGTCCCCTGTCCCTGACCAAGGTTTAAAACAAGAAGAAAATCTACAAGTCACATCCATTGATGTCATTTTTCATGTGCCATTTTCTGAGTCCCCATCAGGATCTTCCCCAAAATGAAAATTTTGATCCATCTCAAACTGACATTTGCAGCGTGTCCATCAGATGGACTTTTGAAGGCACACCTGTTGCAGGTCAAATAAGGCAGAAATTCTGGAGCAGAAAATCTCCCTAGATGCCCTACAACTCCACCCCCACTTATATCCCGTCAGTTCTGTGAGGCCAAGAACTTTACATAAAAGATGCATTTCTATTTGCAATGTACGTAGTACCTCATTAAGATTTATCAGCAAATAAAGCAGCAGCCATAGTGAGCAAAAAGTGTATTTCACAGTCATTACAAAAGTACATATATTCCATGATGGTGACACAAACACAGTCCTTACTTACGACCAAATCATACAATTAAAATGGACTTTTCCTCTGGACTTCACACAATGACACTTCAGTCTATTTCTGTCAGTAACTACAGGCCGAATGGAATCAGAGCACAGACTAAGGGAGAGAGCCGTGGGTCAGACAATACATCTTGTACTTACCAAAGGGATAGTCAAGTTTTCCATATAAATATAATAAAATAATAAAGAATTTAACTTTTTTCTTTCACTTGGTTTCATAGAATTGTCAGGTGCACACACAAAAATACAGTTTTCCCCCCTGCCTCCCCCTCCCCCACCTCTCACTGGTTCAGAATAAACCTGAGTTCAGAGTCCAGGCTGCCGATCGTGACACAGTTAGTGGCGCAGCATCTGCAGCTGTTCCTGAAGCATGCGAGGAACCGGAAGCACATTCTCCACGGGGTTAACAGCCACGCAGAAACCCTCTTGTTCCTGGGGAAAGCACAATTTGGGAAACAGACACGGGGGTTCCAGAAAGTTCGTGATGCACAGGTGCACTCTGAGCTTGCAGAGGGGACAGAGGCAGCTGTCGGATGGAGGGAGGGTCAGTCTGAGATGATTTCTTTTCTTCTCTCTTTTAAAAAGCTGTTTTCAATGTTGAGTTCTGGAACCCGGTCTGAAACTCCAGGAAAGAACGACACCAATAGCCAGGAGTCTGACCTCCTCCTAACACGCCCTAGAGCTGGGGTGATTCCCCGGGAGGGGCAGAGCAGCTCCAGGTCTTGCCATGGTCAGCCAAGCCTGGGAGTAAAGGGTTTCTACAGTCAGCCAGATCTATGTTATCTGCTCTGTTCTCTTCTCATGTAGTCAGAGATGTGAGGGGCCAGAGGAAGTCACCACTGGTGAATGAGAAAATGATCAAGAACCACTTTGCTGGCAAGGACTGGCTGCCAGGAAAATAAAGGCTGGTTTTGCAACTCTCTAGGGCCTCAGCCCTGTTTAGAATCAGTGGATGAGATGACTACCCCAGGGTGACCACACTGGTGATCTCTCGTCACATTTGCACCAATCAAAAGTGGAAGATTCCAGGCCATTCTGTGACCAGTCTCCTAAGCCAACTACTATCCAACTTATGGTCCGGATCCTTCTTCTGATTCTGTTTGTGACCCGCCAGGTGCCAGGGCTGAGGCCCCATGTAGGGACAGCCTCCACCAGGCTTCAGCTGGACATAGTCAGACAAATGGAAGTCCACAAAACGCACACACAGGTACACAACAGACACAAAACCGGAGATGCATCTTTGGTTCGATCCTGGGTGGAAGGTGTGAGAACACAGTGGACGGAACCCTGTGTGAGGAGGGCTGCTGAGCCCGTGTCGAGCAGTCCCCTGCCAAGCACACTGTTGACACCTCACAGCAAACCAGCAGTGCTCTAACCTGCACTTGCTTTCTGGGCAGCTTGAAAACCACACTGCAGAGGTAATGGTGCCTTCCTGTCCTCTGAACCCTGCTCTGAATCCTGCCACAACCATCCTTTCTCGCTTTCTTAAGGACCAACTGGAACTATGTTCTGCACCTCTGGAAGGGTCAGGGCCATGTTGATACAATGGGATAAACACAAGGCAACTGGGATTCTACCCCTCTGCCACCAGGCCACAGCCATAGCGGGAGAGAGCTTTTCTGCTCCCCATGGGGCCATCTCTTACAAAAACATGAGTTAGGTGGACTTGGTTATCATTTCTCCATCCAGGTTTTTTAAAATTATAAAGCCAGGCAAGGTGGCTCACACCTGTAATCCTAGCACTCTGTGAGGCTGAGGCAGGAGGATCCCTTGAGTTTAGGAGTTTGAGACCATCCTGAGCAAGAGCAAGACCCTGTCTCTACTGAAAAAATAGAAAGACTAGCCAGGTATAGTGGCACATGCCTGTAGTCCCAGCTACTCAGGAGGCTGAGGCAAGAGGATGGCTCAAGCCCAAAAATTGGAGGTTGCTGTGAGCTACCATGATGCCATGGCACTCTAACCAGGGTGACAGAGACTCTTCTCAAAAAAAAAAAATATATATACATAGATGTTATTTTAATTTACTGACATCATGTAAAGAAAAATCTCTTTGAAGAAGATAATTCAACCATTAGCAAGTTTCAATAAAAGAAAAGAAGATCTGTCAAAACCTTGCTTGGGAAGTCGAGTGTTTCCTCTGGTCCTTATCTTTGCACAGGGCCTCACTGTTTGGGTCCATCCTTGCCTGAAGCTCCTTTCTGTCCTCCTGAAGGTTCTAGGCCCCGCCCCCTTCCCTGTCTCCATCTCCTGCCATCCATCAGCAATCACTGCTCTGAAAGGAGGGTTTCACTCAGCAGAGGAGACTGTGGCCTGCTTGAATGACTTGTGACGCTGTCGGTCCCCATATGCCTGTGGCCAACGGCTGAGAAGAGGACAATCTTCTGGGAGGCACACGTGTAGCATAGAGTGAAGAAATGTCTGATAACAGTCTGTGATCTGGGCGGCCCAGAGGCTGCAGCAGTTTCCCCAGCAAGCCCAGCACTGGATGTGAAGGCAGGAGGAAGCGGACCCTGAATGTCTGGAAGCAGCTGCCCCTGGAGCCAACACTCGTCTCAGTTCTCAGCATCTCCGGAGTCCCTAAGCGAGGTCAGAAAGTGCAGACTTGGGTCTGTGGGTTTCAACTACAGGTGGGATCGCATGGCAGGAACAGATGGGGCCGTAAGGGCACTCCACTCAAGGTCTTTGACTGGTTACACACCGATGGACACGTGCAGTGCTGTTCAATTCATTGTTTTTTTTTTTTTGAGAGATACCTAGAATCCTGCCAGCCCAAGTCAGCACTGGCTCTTGAGCCCATCAGCCACATCAAAGGACAGGCTTGTGGGGGCTGCCGGCTGCAGCGGGGGCATGCCAGCTTCCAGGGGCCTATCTGCGGATGGCTGCAGGCTCTGATGCCGCTTCCTCAACATTTGCCCGACGCCCATCATAGGGAACCTGCCTCGGCTTTTCACGCAGTTTGGGCTCCCCAGAGGCTGTGTGGGGCCACTGCTGGGAACTGGAGGTGGGGAGCACACACCTTCCTCTTTGGGGGGGCTGCTCTTATCTTCATGAGTGAAAGAGACCAGAGTGGAATGCAAAGGGGTTTGCAGAGGCGATGTGCTTCCGGACGGCAGCCCCGGGGAGAGGGTCCTCTCGCTGGAATTTCTGCGAGCCAAGCTCACTGGGGAGTTCAGAATCCTGTAATGATGAGAGGGAGACAGGAGTTCTATGTGGTCGTCACGATCGACAGACTCGAAGGAGCGTACCATGTCCAGCATCAGGGGGTCTTCCTTGGGGGGGATGCCGGTGCTCCCAGGCCCTTGCTGGTGGGGCTCCAGTTTCTTCAGTATCTTGGGGGTCCTCGGGGGTGGGACAGGGATGAATTCCATGGAAGAAGAAGCCACACAATTGGAATCGGAGCTTTTGCGGAAAATATTGCGGCAGCCGAAGGAATCTGCATACCAAGAAAGAACACAAACCGTGATGACAGCCACCTAGACAGGGTGCAGCCCCCTCCTGCCTGCTCAGACCCCGAGCTTGGCTGAGACAGGTACACACTGAGGCTGGAACGAACCAACTAGTGAACGGCCTTGGCTACTCCGCCAGCAGCACCCGACTCTCCCCACAGGGGCCCAGGGGCCCGGACTGTCTTTCTAGGGTGGACACGACAGAAAGCTGGAGACAGGACATCTCCTGGATCCCAGTTTGCCTTATGGCCCCAGCTTATCATCTGGTTGCTTAAAATTCTGGACCCTGCCAAAGGGCCTTGGAATAAAAAAGGTCCATATGCTCAACAGGAACATCCATAAAACTCTCGGAAGCACACCGAGCCCCTTGCCAAGCTGGTTCTTGGACAGCCCACACTGGACTTTTTAAAAAAGTTTATTGTGGCAAAAAACACGTAAGAGAACTTTTATCATCCTTCCCATTTAAATGTACAGTTCAGCGGTGTTAAGTATGTTCACAGTGCTATGGAATCACTTTCCAGAGCTCTTTCCCTGTTGCGAATCTAATACCCTACACCCATTAAACAGCAACACCCCAGTCCCCACTCCCCGAGCCCCCTGCCGAGCACCATTCTACCGTCTGTCTCTGTGAATCTGACTATTCCAGGGATCTAACGTAAGAGAACTCAGAATCTGCCTTCCGTGGCTGGAGTAATTTACTCAACACAACGTCCTCCAGGTTTGTCCACGGTGCAGCATGTATCAGGATTTCCTTCCCTTTTAAGGCTCCACGTGACTTTTGATCTTGACAGAGCCTCATCCAATTCTGAGCAGGGGCAGAACACTCTTCCTCCATATAGTCAAGGCACCCAGCCAACCCCCACGGTTTCCATCTCAAGTTGGCACGGACTAGAATCCGGGTTTGCAAACTATGCCAGAAAAGCAAGGGGAAACCCCCTACAGATTTGGAGCTGAGAGAAATGAAGCCAAATTCATGTGGAATAAGCTCTGTATTAGCTTCTTTCTTCTCCCATAACATTTTATAGACCCCATTGAGGCCCAGATGCAAGAGCCAGCTGCTGCCCGCTGGGAGTGATTTAGGAGCAGCTGAGGGCACTGGGAAGCCTCCTGGCCTTATGTAAATAAGTACACAGACACCAAAAGAAAACAGTCCCACTGTCGCCTGAGATTCACCAGCAGAAAGAAGTAGAACTTCATTAACGCTGACATCTCCAGTGCCCCAGCTGGCATGTGGGCACCAGCCCCCTCCGAGGTCCTCTAGGGATTCTGCTGCACGGCAGGCAGGCTGCTTTGGGCAACGTGGGGTCAGTGGCTTCCGTCTAGGAGCAGTTTGGGAGGGAGGGGACAGGAGGGGTGTTGAGTCCCACTCAGGGCTGATGGCAGACCGTCATAGTCTTTCTGAACCTTGATGTCCTCATGTGCAACAGAGATGGAATTCCATGGTCTTGCCCATCCCTCCCCAGTAAGAACAATCTCTCCTCTGTCTCCCAGCTGTGCCTCAGGTCACCCCCGGATCCGGGGTCCCCTCTCTCTTGGTGGTTTTCCCTTTCATGTTGAGCCTATGCCCACTGAGCTCTGATGCTCGTCCCAGAGGAGAGAGACACATTTCTCAGTTGTCTATGATGGGCGGGAGCCACTATGAGTAAGGGACCTGGTGACAAATGTCAGCTGTTAGGGAACCAAGGCCTCAGAGGGCAGTGGAGCTGGGATTTGAACTCAGGTCTCAACAGGCTCTCAGGGCCCAGACTCAGCACATCCCCTTTTCACAGGAAATGGGAAATGGTCCCTTCCTGGGACCACCATGGGGACACCTGATCGCTGCTCCCGCACCCTGACCTCCACTCTTACAACACCTCACGCACTCCCCTTTGCTCCCACAGTAACATGCACCCTAATCTCTGTCCCCATGGTAACACATACCCCAATCTCTGCTCCTACAGTGACACATACCCCAGTCTCTGCTCCCATCTCCCACATATCCCATATCTGATCCACAGTAACGTGCACCCCAATCTCTGCTCCTGTAGCACTGTGCACCCTAATCCCTGTTCCTGCACTATTGTGCACCCCAGTCTGTTTCCATCACATCATGCTCCACGTCAACTCCCTCCAGCACAAGTGGCCTACCCCATCCAGTTTGGCCCTGGTTGTTCTTGGGCCACTTGAGGTCTGCACCTCCACTCTCCTATGGGCCCAAGAATCAGGTCTGTCCCAGGGCCATATGGCCATCCCTGAGGGGTATGCAGCTTAACATAAGGGATCTGAGAGGGGCCTCGGAGCTGACCCACCTTTGTCAGGGAAGCCGGACTTGGAGGCCTTCCGGTCCTTCAGCAGGGCTTTGGTGTTCTGAAGCTGTGTGATGAGCGAGGCAGAGGGCTGTTTGTGCGAGGGCAGGTTCTTGTCCAACTTCTTGGCAAATGGTCGATGAAGAAAATCTCCTCTTTTTTCTTGTTCTTTGGGTTTTTTATCCTTTAAATCAGAAGTAAACAAACATGGTCAGACACACATACGAGAGCATACAGTGTGACTCCTTTTTGAAAAGTCATCCGTGTAGATCAGAGGAATTCCGCCTTTTGGGACTTGATCAACACTCTGAACTGTGTTGAGTGAGGGGAGAGCCAGGGCCCAGTGGAAGCTCCAGGGAGCCCACCTCTCTCTGCCTGGGTGACAAGTGACTTTGACTCTCTCTAGCTCCCTTGCACTGTGCTGTTTTAAGGTGTGTCAGCAAGGGCAAGGCTACCCCTAGGAAGTCAATTGCTCTGGAATAAGCTGAATGAACTAGCGTAAAGCAGATCGGGACTTCTGGGAACCTACCGTCTGCGTTAAAAGTGGTGCCCAAACATTATGCCCACAGTAATGGCAAATTAAAACAGAAATGCTTCCTCCTTAACAGGAGACACTGTATGTGCAGTCAAGCCAAGTGTCCAACACACCAGGACAAAACAAATCCTGGGCACTCCTGGCCCTCTCTACCCTCTGGTCATATGGGCACTTAACTTGTGTACTTAAAACTCACTTGTCTGTAGCCTTTTTTTTTTTTTTTTTTGCTGTTAAGTCTTGCCTTTGTTGAACTACATGATAATCCCTCTAATGGGAGGGACTATTTGACTATTTTATACATCTTCAACCAAGCCCACAGCCTCTGGCATAAAGCCAGATGCTTAGAGAGAGCTTAATAGTTATTGAAATGTTTTAAAAAGAAAAACAGAAAGGCCAGTGGAAACTGAACTGAATTAAAATAAATTGAGTTCAAGCTTCTGGGAAGGGTGATGTCACCAAGAAGCATCAGCAGTTCCTTTTTTTCTGGCCTTAAAGATGGTACCTGGTGTTTACTGTTAAACAAGCAGCAACTGCATCCCTGACCTCATCCCAGGTTATGGGGGAAGCTGTATTTTCACATTTTTGCCCTCAACTAAAGTTTCTGCAAATCGGGAAGGTTCATCTATTTTTCATGGATATTGTTGAAAAGCTTCTCAAGGAAACATCTCTGCACTTTCATAGCCCTTTTAAATAAGGATGTTCAAAACCTTTGCAGATTCGGGTTTGTTTGTGATGCCCAGTGCTTGAGTGGGAAGGAACAGCAGGGGAGGAGGGTGGGTTCCGAGCCTGGTGAGCCAGGGCCTGTTGTTCACTCCCTGGGGGCCTGGCCCTCAGCTGATGTGGCCCCTCCCCAACAGAGGGGGCAGGTAGGGAGGAAGGAGAGGGGAAGCCTGCCATGCACACTGCTTCCTTGGCTCCTTAACAGATGCCACCAACCCTCTGTGAGACACACAGGGTGCCAGACACTGCACTGAGAGCATGATCCACCAGCAGGCAGATTCTGTTCCCTCCTTGACTCATGAGGAAATGGCTTCAAGTGGTTAAATATTCCACCTGTGGCCCTAATAGAAACTCAGATTCTCCTAGCTCTCATGCCAGTGTTGTCAACCCTCAGCTTGGCACCACACTGTCAAAGCAGAGCAGGGTAAGGTGATTTCAACAGTAGACAGGCCAGACACAGGTGTTGGTGTGGAAGCAGGAGCTTGCCACAGACCACCAGGCCTTGCAGGGATGGCCAAATGCTCTGGGCCCTTCTCTGGGAGGGTACCCTTGGCCAAGGCTGCAGAGAAGGATCACAATCTTGCTCTGTGTCTCTCTCCCTTTGCTTCCATGACACACTCACAGGCCACCTTCTTGAAGGCAAAGGAGGTTTTTTATACACCCACCCACCTCTCACCCCCAGCATCAGAGCAGACGTTACCAGCCTTTCCTGAAAAGTCTGGCAGAATCTCCTTCTTTTGCTCAGTTCTATCTCTATTTTTATGCAGACGTAATCAGTTCTACCTGTTAACACCTTAAATAGGAAGAAATAACTAAATATATCTTTGTCACATATTTTAAAGGAATATTTGTTTTAAGACAAAATTGTGGTTTCTTCCCTTTTAGGGTTGTTCTTTAAAACTGTCAGTAAACCTTTCTTTAGGCTGCCCTGCCCCACCCCACGCCCCACCATGTTTAGAGAGCTGCCAACAGCTTTATGGGTCATTTAAGCTCCTTTCCAGCCTTTTAGGAGTCTCGCAAGTTTCATAATCAAGATGCAAAACTTCAGGGGGCAGTATGGCCAATAGGGGTTCACCAGCACCAAGAAACGGGCAAGTGTGAGTGTTTGCCATGGAAAAGACCAGGGCTGACCTGTAAGACCAAATTTCTCCTGTAATGAGAATTAGACAAAGAGCTCTTTGGCAATGAGTAGAAAGCTCACTGTGGGGCCAAAAGAAAGGGAAAAGGCACCAACAGACAGAAAACGCCAGGAAACGCCAGGAAACCCTGCTGAGGACACACAGGACAAATTTAACCCCAATCATCCTGGTGTGTCCTCCAACCTCCCCAACCCCCGAACATCCTTCTTAGTCTAAAAGAATCAAGTGATCTCATAGTAACTGACTTCTAGGATAAAAATCAAGAATCCACTCCAACTTCTCCCTGCAGGGGAAAAACTCAGGGTCAGTCCCGTAAAAGAGTCAATAACAGCAAGTCTGTTTACAACCAGCGGATCTCACTGCCCTCAGAGCACAAGTGTTACCAAACACAAACGATTGGCCAATTATACCTTTCCATTTGCATGGCCTATTTTCTCTGAAAGAAATTTCCTAGGGAGCAGGATGCTAAATTGCCTTACATAACAGAAACAGATCTTCAGGGGGACTAATTGCACCCCCCAACATTCCCATTCCTCACTCAAGAGTGTTGCTGCCTGCAGGGGCTCGCCCCCACCCCTATGCTCTCCTGGCAGGGCTCCCAGCACCCAAGTGAGCTTGGATCCATGTGGATGACACAACTCAAGCTCCCAGTGCTGAGCTCATCCTCTCTGTACCCTCACAGCACAATCCTGAACCCCCCTATGAAGATCAGAGAGGAGACTACAAGAGGCCCTGGCTGCAAGCCACAGTCGAAACAGATTCTGTTCTCTGCCACCCATTTCCACCCACTGCAGATGTCCATGGACACTTACAAAATGGAACATTCTGAAAATGTGGCCCCAGGAAGGATCCTCTCCCCAAGACTGTTGATGTTGAGGATTGTCCCAGGGAGGAGAGGGAGAAGCCCAAGGCAGAGGGAGAAGCCCAGGGCAGAGGGAGAAGCCCAGAGCAGAGGGAGAAGCCCGGAGGTGACAATCCACTGGACTTCCAGGAAGTGATCTCTGAAGCTCCCACGGACAGTAGAGAGAGGAAGCCCCACCTTTGGTCTCAGAGGACTGAGACTCTTCCCTGATGGCTGTGCCATTGGGATAATGATAGCCACTGAAGAATGACCCCAGGTTTCTGCATTTCAAAGACCCACCCTCTCCCCCTTTCCTCCTCAGCTCTGCCCCTGTGGGTGTTGTCAGTCTGGAAATCTGGGACCCATTCATGGCTCTCCCCATAACTTGGTAGATGACCTTCGGCAAGACCCTTTCCTATCTATCACCAAAAAACGTGGGGCAACTGCTTCATTGTCTGAGCTGCAAACTCACTGATTTAACAGGGATGGACACTGTTCTGCCTCCTCGTCCACCACCACTTCTCAAACAAGAAGAAACAGGAATGCTGCCAAGTGTGCAGTGACAGCAGGACGACAATAAAAAGTCCACTCTACTTGGAAAGCTCCAATCAGATCGGGAGATTCTGCTAACCCCACTCACAATAATTCTCTGCATGTTTTAATTCAGGGTAAGGATGGGGTATACAGGGCTGGGTAGAAATCACGTCAACCCTTAGGATCACAAGTGATGATTAATGTTATGTGTCAACTTAGCTATAGTCCTCAGCAGTTTGGTCAAACACCAGTCTAGATGTTGCTATAAAGGTATTTTTAAGATGTGATTAACATTCAAATCAGTAGACTTGAAGTAAAGCTGATTATCTTCTTAAACAGTGGTTCTCAACCTGTGGGTCACGACCCACAGGAACTGTATTAAAGCGTTGTGGCATTAGGAAGGTGGAGAACTACTGCTCTATAACATGGGCGGGCCTCATGCAATCAAAGGCCTTAAGAAAAAAAGAGAGGTCTTTTGGCAAAAGAAATTCTGACTCTAGGTGGCCTATGGGCTTAGAACTGCAACATTAATGAACTCTTCCCTGAATCAGATTTCGGGAGTGCTAGTCCCTGGGATTGTGTGAGCCAATTCAATCCTGATCTTTCTTTTTCTCTCTCTTAATCTGTGTGTGTGTGTGTGTACAGTGGCCGTGCTTCCTTGGTGAACTCTGACTAATACATCCAAACCCTCCACTTCTTACCTGCACAGCATGGAATTCAAGGTCTCTTGTCCAGGTGTCCAGGGAGGCCTGTGAAAAACAGAATTTTTTCACAATTCAAAAAAGAGCATCCACTCTTTATGCCTTAAACTCTCCCCCTACCACTTCCCCTGCAGTTCTGGCTAAGAATTATTCATGCCAATGTTTAGAGACAAACAACAGTAACAAAACTCAGAAATCATAGTGGAAGTAGGCAGCTGGCATACTCATTCCTGTCCTGAATACATTTTCTAGGTAAACTTCTTATTAAATTCTAAAGCACAGAACAGGGGACTGCACTAAGGATAAGTAAGTGCTTGATGTATTTTCTCAAATAGCAAAACACCCCTGGAAACGATGCCCCAATCAAGAAACAGAACCCAGCCAGCACCTGGAAGGTTCCCTTCCCAGAACACCCATGTCCTTTCCTTGTCACTCTGTCCCCTAAAAGCAACATTCTGACTTTTAGCAGTGCAAATTGTTTGACCTGATTCTGAACTTTATTTTAGAAAGTTGTACAGATTTTTTTTTTTTTTTTGAGACGGAGCCTCAAGCTGTCCCCCTGGGTAGAGGGCCATGGCATCACAGCTCATAGCAACCTCCAACTCCTGGGCTCAAGCGAGTCTCCTGCCTCAGCCTCCCAAGTAGCTGGGACTACAGGCGCCTGCCACAACGCCCAGCCATTTTTTGGTTGCAGCCATCTTTGTTTGGCGGGCCCAGGCTGGGGATTCGAACCCGCCACCTTAGGTGTATGTGGCTGGCACCTTAGCTGCTTGAGCCACAGGCACCAAGCCAGTTGTACAGATTTTTAAATAAGACATGAAGTAAACATTTTTAATATTGAGCCTAGAAACTTATAGTTTCTGTTGTGGGTTGAACTGGACTCTCTCAATTCACGGGTTGAAGCCCTAACCCCTAGGACCTCAGAACTGGACCTTATTTAGAGAAAGTGGGTCTTTACAGAGGTGATCAAGTTAAAATGAGGTTATTAGGGTGAGTCCCAGTGCAATGTGACTGACGTCCCCATACAATGGAGAGATGTGACACAGACACGAACAGGAGGAGAACACCATGGGGAGAGGAAGGTGGAGATGATGGGGACGCTTCTACAAGCTGAGGGACACTGAAGACTGACAGCAACCCCACAAGCCAGGAGGGAGGCCTTGAGCAGACTCCCTCACAACCTTGCTGACACCCTGATCTTGGACTCCTGGTCCCCTGAACTGTGGGGAGATAAACTTCTGCCCAGTTTGTGGTGCTCGTTCCGGCAGCCCCAGCGGGCAAATCCAGCCCCATTGCCACTCTCTGAGCAGCTCTTCCCCCCAAACTCCAATATCACTTTGGCACTGCAGAGAAGATTACCTAGTCATATTTCACACCTTTTTTTCCTTTTTTACACATTAATATTATTTTTTAAAAGACTTTTGGCCAGGTATGGAGGCTCACATCTGTAATCCTAGAACTCTGAGAGGTCGAGGTGGGAGGATTGCTTGAGTTCAGAAGTTAGGGACGAGCTTGAGCAAGAAGAGCAAGACCCCTTCTCTACTAAAAATAGAAAAATTAGTTGGGCATGGTGGCAGGCACCTGTAGTCCCAGATACCTGGGAGGCTGAGGCATGAGCTCAGGAGTCTGAGGTTGCTGTGAGGTAGGCTGATGGTACAGAACTCTAGCCTGAACAACAGAGTGAGAGATTCTGTTTTAAACATATATATAAATTTTTTTTTTAGACAGAGTCTCACTTTGTCATCCTTGGGAGAGTGCCGTGACATCATAGCTCACAGCAACCTCAAAATCCAGGGCTCAATTGATCCTCTTGCCTCGGCCTCCCAAGTAGCTGGTACTACAGGTGCCTGCCACAATGCCCAGCTATTTTTAGAGATGGGGTCTTGCTCTTACTCAGGCTCATCTTGAACCTGTGAGCTCATGGCAATCCAGCCCCCTCAGCCTCCCAGAGTGTTAGGATTACAGGTATGAGCTACCTTACCTGGCTCCTATATATCCAATTTTAAAAGACTTCATCAAAACTGGCTTTGGGCTCCATATGGCTTTAATAAGTCAATTTTAAAATGATGCCCGTTCCTCTTCAACCCCCATGGCCCCAGAGGGTCTCTTTTTTAGGAAGACAAGTCCCTCAGGCCACACATGAATAGGTGTTCTCTGAGGAGAGATGTGCCCCACTTTTACAGAAGTCTTCTCTGGCTTTTACAGGAAAGAGAGGTAGAAAAAACAATGAAGTCATAAAATCACAGCACTGTAATCCTAGGAAGGAAAGATTTTCAACTTAATTCAGCTCCTTTGTCTCCTAGGAGAAAAAAGAACCAGAATCAAGAGAACAAAGAGATCACTGCTCACACTTAGTGCAGGGACACAACTTCATGGTGTCCCTGGAGGGCTTAGACCCTGAGCCACACCACAATTTTTGCACAACCTGAAACTTCTGCCCACCACTCCCTCTTCTCGCCCTCACAGCTTCTCCTGGGCCAGCCAAGGACAACTGGAAGGAAATCCATAAGCCCTGAGCAGGCTTTACCTGGGCAGTCTGGGCCCCTCCAGACCTTCTTAACACTTTTGTTAACTAGCCCCATTCCACTTTCTAGGTTCCAACAGAGAAAAGGTGGATAATCTGGTAATAGCTATAATTTCATTAGCAGAAGTATCAGCACCGTTTGGAGAAAACAAATGGATCATAGGAAATTGAAATGCTACTTGCCCATTAGTGTTCCTATTTAAATCCCAACCGTTAAATATTTCAACAAATGCTTAAAACAAAACGCTCACCATGTGTTTTCAGGCCAAATGAAATAATAGAAAAATAATCTGGATGAAGGGCTTTCTTTCCCAACACAGTTCTGGTACCTTCAGACACACAATTGCAGTGGGGCGAGTGTGAGGCCAATGTGGACAAGGGGGTCAGCGAAGTGGCTTAGGGGTCACTTGGACACACTGAGGGAGCTGTGGTGCATCTAAGTTTGCATTATTCTTTGAGGCCCTAAGAGTCAAGTGCAAGCCAAGAGATGAAGGAATTCTGCAGGCCCTGGACTCTAGCTGGGAGACCTCCGCAAGTGTGGGTGACTGTAGAGACCCTTCCTGACTTAAGGCACGGCCATCTGGTGCTGATGGTGCCAGTGTGTGCTGTGCTGCAGGTGACCCAGTTATGGGTCCTACCTGGAGTGTTCCCCTTTCTCTAGCAGTTTATCCCAGTCCTCCCCTATTTTCTGAGACTCAGAACAAGGCTCACTTGATTTTTGCATTTGTCCATTCAGCAAATATTTGCTGAGCACCTGTTATATGTCAGGCATTGGGTAGATTCTAGGAATACTGACAGGTGCCAAAGGGACTTAGTCCCTGTTCTTAGGGGACTCACAGCTCAGCAGGAGAGAGCCGCTATTCAAATAACCCAAAACAAACAAAAAGCTGAAAATGAGACCAGGCACAGGATGCAGAATGTGGTGACAGCCCTTCCTGGAGGGATGGAACTTGATGGCACAGGTCAGGGAATAGCAGGGGTTCATGAAGCGCTGACTTCGCCTTGGGATCTGAAGATGCAGATCAACTTAGCAAAGGCGGGGGGGACATTCTGGAAAAGAGAACAGCATGTACACAGCAAGGCCAAACACTGGGGGTGGAGTCTGTGTACAAAGCAAGAAGCAGAAACTACAGGTGGAAGGGCTTGGGGCTGGGAACTGAGGCAGGAGAAGCAGGGGACCAAAGCTGCATGGTGGGCTCAGCACGGAGCCCCTGCAGGAGAAGGAGGCCTGCATAAGTCCCCAGCAGGGAGGTGACATGATGTGATTTGAGGGTGAAAAGCTTACTCTGGCTGCCATGCAGAGAAGAGTGGTGAGCATCCATCTGCAAAGGGGGGCGGGGCAATTAGATGTCAGCAGAGGCCATGCGGCTGGGACAAGTGGGGCTCTGAGGATGGATAGAGAAGAGGGGTTCGAGAGACTTAGCAGCCACCTCTATAGGTGATGACAGGCTGGCCCTGGGGTGAGGGACAGGTAAAGGTCAAGGGCCCCTGGGTTTCTTCCCTACACAACTGGAGAGCATGGGGCTGCTGGGGAGAGTTTGGTTCTGAGGCCGCTAGACTTCAGGCACCTACACACACCAGACAGGAGGTTAACATTTAGTAGGCAACTGGCCAGAGGGTCTGGAGCTCAGGAGGCATCTGGATCCTGACACAACCCCACTCTCCTGCTCTGGGCCTGAAAGCCTCACTGAGCCTACAGTTCATGCCTGCTTGTCACAGCCCCACCTCCAAAGGTCCCACCTCTATCTTCGTCACCCTGGGCCCCATGGCCTGTCTTGGCAGCCCCTCCTTCCATCCTGCATCGTTCATTGGTCCCATGTCCCCTCTGCCTCCTCCACTGCCATGAAGCTGTCCTCCCTCCCATCCCGAGGACAGTGAACTGCTCAGACAGCACTGCAGGCGTCTCTCACGTGTCCTTTCCCATTCCCATCCCGCCCCTGGCCACCCTTCACTGTGGTCTTTGCCAGTTTCTCCTGTCCCTCTGTACCTGTCTGGAATGTCCATCCCTGAAGCCTTTACACTCGGGGGAGAGGACATGGAAGAGGCTCCCGAGGAGAAGAACCCATGTGACAAAATGTGAGTGAGAGGCCCGAGGCAACACTTGATCCCCAAGTGCCTGGGCCTGGATCTGCAATTCACAGTCTCCTCACAAACAAGTATTTGGGATCCACGAGATACTAGATTTTATTCTAAATCAAAGAACTGTGGTGTTTTCTGATGTAATCTCAAGGCACCAGTGACAGCTGACTAGGACAGTTCAGCTTACCTGAAACTTCTGTCCCCCCGACTTCCTTCTCCTGCCACCGAGCCTGACACTCTGCTATATTTCTGAGCATCTCATTTGTTTTTTTAGCATTTGCATTTTTTCCTTTTATTTTTAGCTGACATGTAATAATCGCACGTATTTATGGGGTACGGAGTGATATTTTGATAAATGTACACAGTGTATAATAATCAAATTGGGGTAATTAGCATATCTGTCACCTAAAACATTTATCATTTCTTTGCGTTGGGGACATTCACAATCCTTTCTTCCAGCTTTTTGAACACACACAGTTCTTATTAACTACGGTCACCCACTGGGTTAGAGAACACTAGAACGGAGTCCTCCTCCCTAGCTGTAATTTTGGATCTGTTAACCAACCTCTTCCTCCCTCTGCTACCCTTCTCAGCCTCTATTAACCATAATATTATTCTCTCCTTCTAGGAGTTCAGTTTTGGGTTTTTTTTCCAGCTTCCACATATGAGTGAGAACCTTGAGCATGCCATTTTCACCCTCTGGAGACCTGACGGTGGTTTCCAACCTGTACTGCCCACTGGAGTCATTCAGGAAGCTTAAAATTCTACATCACTGGTCTGAGGGGAGCCTGGGTGTCCAGCTGTTTCAATGTTCCCAGTGACTCTTACGTATAGCTATCAAGGAGAACCTGGGCTGAGTGACAGTGATGGGGGTTCCGCTGTAAACTATCTGTCAAGGTTTCAGTTATGAGAGTATTTGCTTTTTGTCACTTCAGTGTCCTATGGTAATTGGCTTCCGTTCTGCACTTTGTACAAAACTGAATTCCACACTTCCAAGAAACCCCAGGTTTTGCCTCAGTGGGTCACCCACCTCATAGGGCTCTGTGGTAGCCCTGCACTTTTCTATCTGGTAGAGCTGGGTCTTGTAGCAGACACTGTCCTGGACATCAGATTTCTGCCAGAGAAAAGAAAAAGTATGGTTGAACTTTCAGAAATAGAAATGTGCATTAAGCAGTCATTAATTTTTAAACTAGAACATGGCTGAAAGAGTGCTGAAAACGGCTGGCAGGCCAGAAAATTGCAATGCAAAGTCTTATCCCAGGATGGCCAGCAGGGAGGCTGAGACATGAGGAGAGCCCTGGGCCCAGAGTCAAGCAACTACTTCCATTACTGGCTCTGCTAGCAAAGGGCCAGGTGACCCAGGGCAGGTCACTACTCCTCGATGGACTTCAGTTCTTTCATTTGTGCAGGAAAGACCACTGAAAGATGAGAAAGCCGAAACCAAACAAGTGAGCTGGGAAGAACCACTTGTCATCCAGTAACTACCCAGGATATATAATCTTCTCAGGTGCTTTACTTTAAAGCAGTACACACACATATCCCATCCAAATGGAAGCCAGGACAGTGTATAATTTAGCTCAAAGAAGAAGACAGACCACTGCATTTGAGATGAGGGAGGTGCAGTCCTGTCTGGAAACAGGTGAAATTAAAGGACTGATCAATTTAAAAAGAGAACACCAAGAAATAAGGGAAGAAATGACAATTACAGTATAATGTTCTACTTCTTAGTTCACTAGATTGGGCTTCAAAATTATACATGGAGTGTTAGTAATTGGTTGATAAGATTAATAACTGGGACAGTGAATATAGTACAATTAAATTAGCCACGTGTGGAAATTACTGAGCAGACCAGCTGTACCTGTCCACAGGGATTAATTCACTCTAGTTAAAAACAGCCACTTGCCTAGAGTATAGATTTCTCAGAGCAGGCATGTCTTATGATTTAAGGGTTAAAGTGAAGCAGACACGATAAAACTCACAACTGGCCTAAGAATCCATCCATACTCTAAGCAAGTGGCTGTCTTTATCATATACATAGAAAACTCTTAACACCACCACCAAAAAAATCCCTGTTGTAACTAATAAACACATTCAGTTAAGTTACAGGATACAAAATCAACACACAAAAATCAGTAGTATTCTCGTATGCTAATGACATACTACTAAAAAATAAAATCAAGAAAACAATCCCATTTACAATTGTTACCAAGAAGGAAGTAAATTTTTTTTTTTTTTTGAGACGGAGCCTCAAGCTATCCCCCTGGGTAGAGTGCCATGGCATCACAGCTCATAGCAACCTCCAACTCCTGGGCTCAAGTGAGTCTCCTGCCTCTGCCTCCCAAGTAGCTGGGACCACAGG
>CAUYQV010054904.1:0-16463 GCA_963574575.1 Galagoides demidoff
TTTAGAATTTGGATGGCAAATAAGATTAACAGAATGGAAGTAAAGTTGGAATTAGAAATTCTAGGAATAATTCAAAAGTTGTCTCAAGAATTCAATGAATTCAAAGACAAAATCACCAAAGATTTTGACACATTGAGACAAGAACTTGCAGCCTTCCAAGATATAAGAAATACAGTAGAATTCCCCAGTAACGGAATGGAGCAGTCAGAAGAAAGGTTTTCTGACATGGAAGACAAGCTTTCAAATGCTCCCAAATGCACAAAGAGGAAGAGAAGTGGAGAGTAAAAATGGATCATTCTCTCAGAGAGCTCTGGGATAATTCCAAGAAAACTAATATTCACCTTATAGGAATCCCTGAAGGTGATGAGGTTGCTTCAAAATGTACAGATGCTGTTCTCCAAGAGATAATCAAGGAGAACTCCTCAAACATCATAAGAGATGCTGAAAATTCAGATAGCAGACAGTTTCAGAACCCCAACATGACTCAACCCAAATAAAGCATCTCCCAGACATATTATAATTAACTTCACCAAAGTTAATATGAAGGAGAAAATATTGCAAGCAGTCAGACGTAAGAAAACCATAGCCTACAAGGGGAAGAATATTAGAATGACTGCAGATCTCTCTGCTGAAACTTTCCAAGCTAGAAGAAGATGGTCATCTGCCTTCAACTTCCTAAAACAAAACAATTTTCAACCCAAGATTTCAATTATTAATATTTATGCACCTAACCAGAATGCTCCTCTATTTATAAGGGAAACTTTAATTGACACAAGCAACGTGATTTTCTCCAGCACTATAATAGCCAGAGATTTTAACATGCCTTTGGCTGTGTTGGATAGATTTTCCAATAAAAAACTAAGCAAAGAAATCTAAGACTTAAAATTAACCATCCAAATGAAATTTGATGAAATTTACCATTTCATCCTAACAAAACTGAATACACATTCTTCTTATCAGCCCATGTAACATCTCCAAAATTGACCACATCTTAGGTCACAAGGCTAACCTCAGCAAATTTAATAAAATAGAAATTATTCCTTGAAATACAAGGACCATCATGGAATAAAAGTTGAACTCAGTAACAACAGGAATCTGCAAATTCACACACACAAAGACACGGAAACTAAATAATCTTATGCCAAATGATAGCTAGGTCATAGATGAGATTAAGAAAGAAATTACCCAGTTTTTTGGAGCAAAATGATAATGAAGCTGTGAACTACCAGAACCTCTGGGATACTGCAAAGGCATTCCTAAGAGGGAAATTTATAGCATTGCAAGCCTTCCTCAAGATAACAGAAAGAGAGGAAATCAACAACTTAATGGGACAGCTCAAGCAAATGGAAAAGCAAGAACATTCCAACTCCAAACCCAGAAGAAGAAAAGAAGTAACCAAAATTAGAGCAGAATTAAATGAAATTGAAAATAAAAGAATTATACAACAGATCAATGAATCAAAAAGTTGGTTTTTGAAAAGGTCAATAAGGGCAGTGCCTGTGGCTCAAAGAGGTAGGGCACTGGGCGCATTTACCAGAGGTGGTGGGTTCAAACTGGCCCCTGGCAAAAACTACAAAAAAAAAAAAAAGAAAGAAAGAAAGAAAGAAAAAAGAAAAGTTCAATAAAATAGATAGACCTTTGGCTAACCTAACCAGAAATAAAAGTAAAATCTCTAATTTCATCGATCAGAAATGACAGAGATGAGACAACCACAGACTTTGCAGAAATTCCCTCTCTCTCTCTCACACACACACACACAGAGAGAGAGAGATGGGGTGAACAGAAAAGGGGAAACTCACAGGCAATGGAAAGTTTCATCTGACATTAAGCACAGACTAATTAGCAAGAATTATTATGTAAGACATATTTAGCCCATTCATCCTTAAAACTTTTGAAGCATCATTTTGTCTAATCTTGACAGTCACCTTGTGAAGTAAAATTTAAAGTTCTCCTTTTAAGAAGGACATTAAAGGGCAGAAAATTTAGGCAATCTGCTCAAGATTATCTGGCTAACAAAGGAATAACTGGGCTGACATAAAGCCCAAGACCTTTCTTTCCCACCCACCTCAAGTGATAAGGGCTAGGTTTAAAGTTTTGTTCACCCCTCAGAGACAGTGGGGGTGGGGCAGTGGGGGAGACACTCTGTTCTTGGGAGCTAATGGAGTGGGGATGTAGCCAGGAGTTCCAGGTTTGGTCTGATTCTGATGGGGAGTCATCAGTATTCCTGGCTGTGGAATTGGCTGTTTAACAAGGCACATAGCGCTGTGGCAGTGGGGCCCCAGCCCTGGGTGCACAGAAGCAAGTTCCTGACATGGGAGGAGCAACAGCCCCTGTGTCCTCAGCTGGGGTTCCCAGGCCAGGCTGGGGAACCCTCACAGACACATTCACTATCCCCCCTTGGGTGTTTAGGAGAGTTGGTAGGGCCTAATTCACCAGCTGACCCAATTTTGGTGGTGGAGAAAGTAAGCTTCTTCCAAGGGAAGAAAGAACTTTAACACAAGTCACTGAGGGAGCTTCAGATAAACAAACAGAGAGAAGAAGGTCAGGGCCTGGGGAGTGTCAGAGTGTACAGCCAGAGATCCTCAGGTGGGAGAGGGAGGCACAGGCCAAGCAGGCAGAGCAGGCCACCCAGCAGGCACGAGAGAGAAGCCCCTTGGCATCAGACAGATATGAGTCCAAGTGGGGCACAAGTGTACCCTGCTTATGAGCTGGGTTCAGAGTATCCAGGGCCAGAGACAAGCTGTGGGAAAAGGACAGAGGAGCAGGACAGAGGGAGAACTGAAGTGAGGACTGAGGCCTGCAGCCCAGGTGTGGTGGTGACACTGGCCCCTGCCCAGAGCGAGGTGAGGCACTGAGGAGGCTGACAGTGGGCCCTGTGGAGGGAAGGCTGTGGACGCATCCTCTGCCCTTTGCATCCCCACATCTCTCTTCTCAGCCAATCTCAAAAGCTCCTTCATCAGAAAATGTCACCCTCACAAGGCACTGCCCAACAGTTCTACACATAGTCTCTGTACCACTCTTTCCAAATAATGCCAATCACACAATCACCCATTCATTCCTTCAGCCAGCCAGCCAGTTTGGAATTTCCAGTCACCCATAGTTCCTACATGACAGGACCAAAGTTGACAAGCACCTGTGTGGACACAGTCCAGGCTGTCACAGAGGTGATCCAGCTGTGGGGCCCACAGGTGCTCTACAGATACTCAGGTCTGTTTGGGGAAGGGGTGGGGGAGGGTGAGATGAAGAGGAGGAAACATCCACACACCTGAGTTTTAAGGGTGATTTGGATTTTCCAAAGACCACACCTAGGAACAGATGTGTGTTGAGTGCATCTGTGAATCAGTGACCTCAGCTTCAGGTTATGTCAATCATGGAAAGTTGCTGGTGTAAGCACTCTGGGAACCCTGGGAAAGAGAAGTCTCCTGGTAGGGAGGGTCTTCTGAGCCTGCCCCCTAATGTGGGAAGGAATCTCTGGGCAGGCTTGGAGGCTGGTCCCCTGCTGCCATCCCTAGTGTCTTCACTGGTCAGCCTTGTCACTATGTCACCCTGACACCTCCCCCAGAGTGAGAGCCACTCAGGCTCACAACATGCCATCAGCCTCTGGCCTTGTCCCTCCACTCTTAGGACCAAGTCCACTGATGGTTGAAAAATGGAAACTTTTTCCAGCTTTGTCAGTACATGCCCCTCCTGTTTTCAGCAGAGCTAGAAACACCTGATGTTTACCCCAGAGCATTTCCAATATGAAACTGTTTCATGCCTACTTAAAAGGACTTATCAGAGCAATGATTAAGGATGCCACAAGGTAGAGCTCCCCCACCCCTCAAATCATGCTCAGGTTGGGCCTCCCCAGAGCACGAGTGGGCCCAGCGTGGCCTGGAAGGCATCCCCAGAGCACGAGTGGGCCTAGCATGGCTGAGAAGGCAACCCCAGAATACGAGTGGGCCCAGCATTTCTGGGAAGGCCTCCCCAGAGCACGAGTGGGCCCAGCGTGGCCTGGAAGGCCTCCCCAGAGCACGAGTGGGCCCAGCGTGGCCTGGAAGGCATCCCCAGAGCACGAGTGGGCCAAGCATGGCCAAGAAGGCCTCCCCAGAGCACGAGTGGGTCCAGCATTGCCAGGAAGGCCTCTCTAGAGCATGAGTGGGCCCAGCATGGCCAGGAAGGCTGCACTCCCTTCTCTGCCTTCCACCTTCTTCCTACCTGGGCTTAATTTCCTCCAAGTACATTAGAGCAAAACAAAGGAGAACATGGGATTTGGGGGGTGGAATTATTTTCCTCCAGGGTTGACTGACCTTGGGTGCATTAATTCAGATTTCAAATCATCCCCGGAGGAATGTGGACTAAACCTGTCCCCTGAATCTCAGGGGCTCTGAGCTGTGGGAAATTCTATATCTGTCAGGACAGTGGGCTTCCTCCTCACAGAGCTTCTCAGATGCCTCCATCTACTTGTTCAGATTAACATTACAGCATTAACACTATTGGTTTGAGCAAGCATGGCTCTGACCCTCAGAATGCTCCTGAGAGACCCAGAGCCAGACAGAGGAGCAAAACCAGAGGAACAGATGAGGGATCTGCAGGTGTTGGGGGAAGATCCCAGGGGCTGGCAAGCTGAAGGGCTAGTTAGGTAAGGCTTCCAGTTTTCATGGGGTTTTTAGCAGGGAGGGCAATTAACTCTATTAAATAGGAGGACAGGAACACAGCTAGATGGCTGGGTGGAGTGGAGGGAAAAGGTTATCCCAGGAAAGGATTAGTCCTTGAAAGCTCCTGAAATAGGAGAGGTATAGGGTGTGGTTAGTGAAAGCAAAGCAGGATTTTCCAGATTAGCAACCAGTCATGGAGGAGTGGGATGGAGGGGGTGTAAGTGCAGTAAATTATTCAGAACATATGTGGTTCAATGGAGATGGGAGAAACATGGGGGAATGAGTGGGAGGTTCTCGGACCCCCAGACAAGGAGTCCAGGCTCAACCAATTCCGTTACCCGCAGCTTCCACCTTGGCAAAAGAGGACAGGAAATGTGCAGATGGGCTTGGCCGCTCCCCTTCTCTTCCCAGCTGTTCATGTGCCAGAGCATTCTGTCCCACAGAATGGGGACAGCCCTCAGTGTCAAAGACAGAAGGTGACAAGGCCCCACAGGACTCTGATGGCTCCAGAGCCAACTCACTAACCCTCCAGGAAGCCTGCTGGGAAGCCTGACTAGCACCCTCCCCAACACAAGCCCTGTACCTGGGTCTGAGCGGGAAGCTAGCAGTGAAGATTAGGCCTAGGTGACATCACTGTCAGCCAGCAAGTGCCAAAAAACATCAGGTGGGTGGTTTTCATCACAAAAGCTGAGCCAAAGGGCAATGGGCAGCAGGGTGTGACTCAGGGGTGACAGGTGAGGAATGAAAACAGAGAGCCAGGGTGATGCTGTTTCCTTGAGGCAGGGCCCATTCTCTTATAAAAGCCACCTGGCCACTGCCTTCACATCAGACCCAAGCGACCAGACAACCCATCTTCTGTGTGCCAGGTGAGTCCCTCATTGCAACCAGTTTGGGATTCTAATTTATTTCCTCATTATTGGAAGCATGTATAAAAGGGTTGTGCAGGGTATCAATTAGAGACAAATGCAGTGGGAAGTCTTTAGGGAAAAGCACAGTTTGGGTTTGAAGGAACCTTGGAGATGGGTCTGTCCCCTCAGTGGAAAACCACTGGACTGGAGCTGGGCAGGGGCAAGAGACATGCAGGGGTCCACAGGGAGCTCAAAGCAGGGCAGGCCCAAGCCCATAGCACCCTCAGCAACACCATCAGATCCTCTGATGTGGCACAGAAATTTCTGTCCCTTAGACAGAACTGTTACCCAATACTGCTCACACTTAAGGCAGCAGGCCAGGCACCTTGGGAAGCCAGACCAACAGGAAAACTACCCAGCAACGTTGCAACCTAGCAGGGAAGGTGACAGATGGACCTGAAGCAGATAGTGATTGGCAGGGGAAGAAGGGCTAAGGGGAGGGAGGGGCAGCAAAGAGCTGGGCAGTTTGAGGAAACACTGCTCAAGAAGAGTCTCTTAGTGGGGGCAGGGGGCATGCTATGAGAGAGGAGTGTTTAGACAGCAGAGATGGGAGAAACAGCATTCAGAGGGCACTGTGTGATCCAAGACTGGAGCAGAATCACAGGGGCAATGTACAGCCAACTCATAGGTCACCAGGCGCCTAGAGAGGTCTTTGGAGTGAGTAGACTGCAAAAGGCCTAACACGTGGGCCTTGCGTCCCTCCCAGAAGCCAGCTGTCCTGGGGAACTTTCTTATAAGGGATATAAGATGTCTGGGGGCAAAAGGGAGCCAAGGAAAGAGCTGCACTGGAATGGAGGAAAACAAGCTACCTTTAAGTTTCTCCTCTTGATTTCTGGATAAGGACCCTCCTTCCCCAGAAAGGGGAGAAACTATCAATAAGTATTCTACTTTCAAATGTAGCGGGACAGAGAAAAGAAAAATATATTCTTTTAAGAATGGCCAGACAGTAAATCTATTTGGCATTAAATTTGGCTTCTTCCCTGTTTACTGAAACACTGAGTCAGCTTTTTTGTCTCTAGAACCATTCACATTGAAGCATGAGTTCCCAGCAGCAGAAGCAGCCCTGCACCCCACCCCCTCAGCTTCAGCAGCAGCAGGTGAAACAGCCTTGCCAGCCTCCACCCCAGGAGCCCTGCCACCCCAAGGTGCCTGAGCCCTGCCACCCCAAGGTGCCTGAGCCCTGCCACCCCAAGGTGCCTGAGCCCTGCCACCCCAAGGTGCCTGAGCCCTGCCACCCCAAGGTGCCAGAACCCTGCCCCTCAATGGTCACTCCAGCACCGGCCCAGCAGAAGACCAAGCAGAAGTAACGTGGTCCACAGCCCAGCCCTGGTGGAACCGAGCACCAGATGCTGAGCCCCCATCCTGCTCTGTTTATGAGTCCCATTTGCCCATTCACCTTGCAATTAGTATGCTGTCATCCTGAGTCACGATGCCTTCCTCTTTGCACTTCTAAAATTATATCTCTGGAGAGCTCCTGAGCCTGTGAATGAGGCAGAAATTCTGACTGGGGGAGCTGGTCTTCCTTCCAGTTGCTCAGGGTTCATCTGAAGAGAGGTTTGGGGAGAAATCAAGTAATATTCCATGCTCTTCCTCCAATAAATAACTTTTAAACTCCATGCCTGGTTGTGTGTGTCACTGTTCGGCTCAATAGTTCAGCACTGTCCCAGCGTGAAGTAAGGCACTCAGTGAGGGCTGCTATGAAGTCTGCAGTCAAACGGTGTCACTGGGTCCTGGCCCTGAGAGCGTGTGTGCAAGTGTGCATGGGCTGCTGTGCATACAGAACACTCCTGGGAGGGCAGTGGGCCTGGAGGTTGTCACTCTGGGCAGCTGAGTCACACCTGAGTTCAGATGGCAACTCCTTGAAGTCATCGCTGACTCAGAATCCCTGCCCTCATATCACCTTTCTTTTGTCTGGTTGATTTCTTTTTGCAAAATTATTTCACAGAAATTGTGCCTGTAGGAATCCCAACCTGATTCTTTGTTCTTTGCTCATCCTCCCTTTCTGAAACCACCAAGACATGGAGCCAAACACTCTGACACATCCGGAAGGTGAGACTCCTGGGCAGGGACATACTTGCACACACAGACGCTCGTCCCACATGCGGTCGGGCACAGTCACTGGTCCCACACACATGCCCTCGTCATACTCTCGTGCACACACAGACGCTCATCCTACATGTGTGCATGCACAGTTGCTGGTCCCACACACGTGCACTCGTCATACTCTCGTGCACATGCAGACGCTCATCCAACATGCATGCGTGCACAGTTGCTGGTCCCACACATGTGTGCACAGACACTCATCTCACTCACATGCGCACACAGTCACTGGTCCCACACACGTGTGCACACAGACACTCATGGCTCTCGCGTGCTCACACAGATGCTCATTCCGCACACATGTGCACAGATGCTCATACCACTCATGTGCGCACACTGATTTGATGGCCTCAGCCAGTCTTTTTCTTTCACTGAGTACCCACTGTGAAGACACCAGCTGCTGTATTGGGAAGAGAGGGGGGATCCACGGTGCCTGCCCAGAAGAGCTCTGAGATAGAGATGGCTTTGACCCTCCCACACAAACTCACTCCCAAAAAGGCACATGTGCTCCCCTCCATAAGCACCCACATGGTACTTCTCTAAGTAAAACATAAAAGTAAATGCATCAAATGAAAAAGGGCAGAAAAGTTGAAACAGGTTTCAGAAGAGGATTAATACAGATAAGACAACAATCAGCAGAAAACTGAGGGAGCACAGGTCATCAGATACAAAACATGGGGGTGAACCAAGATGGAGAGGCACCCACAACAGCCTATTCATTTTCCACATTCACAGACTTATACCCAGAAAGGGAAATTAATTAATTGAAATCACCTAGAAATCATGTTTCTGGATTGCACCCAGAGCCCAGCCTCTGGCATTTTCTTCTGAAGGCCTGTCTTTCTGAATTCAACAGTGACCAACAGGTTTGTAAGGCTTTATTGTGTAGGTCTGGGATGTTAGGGAACAGTCTCCAGAGGATGAGAGGCCAACAGATGTTTTCAGAGGGGTTGAGGTGGTCAGTGAGGGGGAACCACATTTTTTGACAAGATGGATGGTCTGCACATGCTGAGACAGTGAGGCAGGAGACAGGCACCTGGACAGTGATGTGCAGTTCAGGGATATTTGGAAAAAGCCAAAGACAAAAATGGTACAACAAAATTTTGCAACTTGATGAGTAGTTGTCAGACTGGAAGGGGAGTGACATCACCTGGGTGTGTAAGGGGTGCACTATTGAGGTGAGTCCAAATTGCTGCTCCTAGGAATGGTGGAAAGTGTCTGACACCTTCAGGAGGCAGCCACGCATGGGGGTTCTAGCAGGTGGCCCCGTAGTTAGGGATAAAAGTTAAGGAACCATCTTGGAATGTTGTTGACTGAAATTAATCAAAATCTTTAAATATCTGCATGCCCCCAGTTCCACTGGGAAACAGTCATCCATGTACACAAGCATTTATTTATTAGGCTGATTGTTTCGATTCATCTATAATGTGAAAAGGTTGGTAATAAGTTATTGTGTATCTAAGTGGTGAAACATACAGTGATCATAATATTATTGTATTTAGTCACACAGAAAAATGATCAGACAATATCAAGATCACTTCAGTGTCATGACAGGAAACACATAAGCACATCTCTGCACATACAAAAATTGGCAGTAAATACAGCAGAACACAAACAGTGGCTGTTTGGTGAGTAAAAGGCATTGTTTATTCATTGAATATTCCCATATTCTGAATATTTTCCACACTATGAATTTAAATATCATTTATTTATCACACTTTTTTATGAGTTTTTAAAATTAAAGCAGGCTGAGGTGTTGAAGAGCCAGAGGAAAAGTGTCTGTGGAGCTTCCTGCAGCCTTGCAACGTGTCCAGGCTGGCAGCCTAGAGGGGACAGTGCAGGATGGCCATCTGTGCAGTTCCCCACATAAACTCTGACACAGTACCATGTGTTCCTGTGGGACACCAGAAACATTACTCCCTCCCACTCACTCCCAAAGACTCCTGTGCTGCCCATTGACTGAGATACTTAGGGTTCTCCCTGTCTGAGCAGCTTACCTTTTCCTGGACCCTTCCCCCTGATGGTAGAGCCCCATTCTCTCAGCCAGCAAACCTGAGAGGAGTCGGAGGCACAAGCAAGCAAAGGCTGGTCCACTGTAGACTCACCGCAGGGTTGCTAATCTCATCTTGTGCAGACAAAGAAAAGCGTGTTTGGCTCCTCTCCATGAATACATTTTGGTTTCCTTACCCTCACATTCTGCTGTCCCAGTGAAACCATGAGTCCCCATGTATGCTAATGAAATCAGGAGATAGCACCTGGTGGATGTAGGAGTTGTTCAATAAGGAGTTCCCACAGCTGCTTCATCTCTGTTGCTGACCAGGAGAGTCTCTTTCCTGGACAGCTGGGCAGCTACTTCCCTACTTCCCTGCTTCCTCCTCCCTACTTCATTTGTTGACTTTGCATCACATTTTTCTTCCTAATGTCCCCTTGTCCTCTCTCTTTGCTGCTTTACTCTCAGCATTCTCTACCCCATCTACCTCATGCCTAGTGCAGAACCAAGTAGCCTTTGGGATCAAATGAGGTCCTCTCTGGCCTTTGCTACCAGATGTGCCACAGCCTATGCCACACCGGCCTGTGTGTCCCACGCCATACAGCCTCCACCATAATTTCTAGATGGACATCTAACATCTCCAACTATGAGCACCTCAAGGGCAGAAACTTCTCACCTTGCTAAGGGCTACAGACTCAGGACCCAGCCTACTGTCTGCCAAATGTAGGAGTCGCCTAATATCTGCTGTAAGCCAGGCATCCTCAAACTATGGCCCATAGGTCACATGCAGCCCACCTAGGACATTTATCCACCCACAGGGTGTTCTTGTCACCACTGCCTATCCTGCTTAGCAGCCAACTCATCCCAGGGCCTGCAGTCTGGCCCTCCAGCGGTCTGAGGGACAGTGAACTGGCCCTCTGTTTAAAAAGTTTGAGGACCCCTGGTACCTCCCCCAGGTAACACATTGGGTTTGAGAAGAACATCTGCACTCCACTCTCTGAATTCCAGTCCTCTGGGAGTGCTTTGAGCCTATTCTTTAGCCAACCTTATTCTCCTTACACAGCTAAAGCACCAGTGTTCACAGCTATAAACCAATTGCCCTTTCATGGGTCTGCCTACACCCCTCCTTAGAAGGAAGCATCCTATACCTCGTGTAAGACTGGGCACCTGAGCACAGAGCTATGTTTCCAATCCAAGTGAGAGTCTCCCAGGTAACAGAGGTGGTGATCATGGGAGCAGGAAGTGAGACAGCCTGATCCCCTTCACCTTCCTCAACAACATGTATTATAGAATTGTGTAGATACATGAAATAGATAATATTACTAAAATTATAAATATTCTGGTATGCAAATTACCAAATGTTTCTACTTTATATGCTATATACTAGTATAAAATTTTATTTGATTGTGAGTAATATTATTTTTAAAATGGAAAACCCCTCAAAATGTTTTTTTTCAAAATGTTAATCCTTGATTTTTCACAATCCTTCTGAGTTAATTTATTTAAGCACATTTATCAATTTTACAAGTAATCATCACCACTAGCAAATAGGTAAAATTTAAAAGTAATTATGAAAAATATTTTCCAGCTCCATTCATGTAAACATAAAAGAGGTAAAGTCTCCATTTTTTTTAATGCTGCATAGTATTCTGTGGTATACATATACCACAATTTATTAATCCATTCATGGGCCACTGGGCACGTAGGCTTCTTCTATGACTTGGCAATTATGAATTGAACTGCAATGAACAATCTGGTGCAGATATCTTTATTGCCAAATGATTTTTGGTCCTTTAGATATACACCTAGAAGGGAAATTGCAGGATCAAACTGCAGGTCTACATTTAGATCCCTGAGTGTTCTCCAAACTTCCTTCCAAAAGGAACATACTAGCTTGCATTCCCGCCAGCAGTGTAGAAGTGTTCTCTTTTCTCCATATCCATGCCAACATCTGTAGTTTGGGGATTTTGTGATGTGAGCTACTCTTACTGGATTTAGATGGTATCTCAGAGTGGTTTTGGTTTGCATTTCTCTGATAACTAAAGATGATGAGCATTTTTTCATGTGTCTGTAGACCATGCACCCGTCTTCTTCAGAGAAGCTTCTGTTCATGTCTCTTGCCCACAATGAAATGGGATCACTTTTTTTTTATTGGTAAACTAAAAACTTTTAATTGGTAAATTAAAAGTTCTCTGTGGATTTTGGTTATTAGATCTTTGTCAATACTACTGTGAAACCAATTTGTAATCACTCACACTTGCATATGAAAAATGAAACACAACTATAGCCTAGGATAAAGGAAGGAAGGAGAGGGAGAGGGAAAGGGAGGAGGGAGGGTCCATAGAGGGAGGGTTAGTAGGGGGACCACACCTATGGAGCATATTGCTAGTACAAGCTGTATCTATTAGGTGTAGAACAGAAATGTCTTAACGCTATAATTAGGTAAATAAGGTAAAGGCTTTGTTGATTGGTAGGATGTAAGGACTCCAATTTGTACAAATAATCAACACATTGAATCCCATAATGGCATAAATATATTCATGATCTATGTACAAATAACTTAATAAAAATAAATAATAAATTAAAAAATGAAAGTAATTATGCTTTGTAATTAGTTATATTAAGATAAATGATTCATTTAAAAGTCCATGATTATAGTAACTTAGTGGGAAAGGAAAAAAACTTTATTTTGGACACATATTACAGCTACATTAATCAAGGTGACACAGTGCTGGTGTCAGTATGGACCACCAATCAATGGAAAAGAGTATAAACTCTGAAATCCACAAACACTATTTCAATTAACTATAATAAAAGGACAGAAGCAATACAGTGAAGGGGAGAGCACCTTTTTAATAAATAAAGGATGCTAGAGCAATTGGACAGTCATAGGCAGAAGAATTGACTTCAATTTCAATGTCACAATTTATGTAAAAGTTACCCAAAGTAGATTATGAACTTAAATGAAAAACATTAAGACCATGTTATCCTAAAACATGAAAAAAATCTTTGGGTCCTACAATTAGGCAAAGACTTAGACTTAAACCAAAAAGCACCATCCAAAAACTTTTTAAATTGATACATTAGGCCCTACCAAAATTAAACAATTTTTCATGGTAAAAGATACAGTTAAGAGGACAAAAAGACACTTATAAACCGGGATAAATATTCCCAATATTTGGAATAAGTATCCAAAAAGAACTTGTACCTAGAATGAATAAAGCTCACACCTTTAATCCTAGCACTCTGGGAAGCAAGAGGATCACTTGCAATCAGGAGTTCAAGACCAGCCTAAGCAAGAGTGAGACTCTGTCTCTACTAAAAATAGAAAAATTAACCAGGCATGGTGGTGGCACCTGGGGTCCCAGCAACTCAGGGGGCTGAGGCAGAAGGATCGCTTGAGCCAGGAGTTTGAGGTTGCTATGAGCTATGATGATGATGCTACATTCTACCCCAGGCCTGCCAGAAAAAAAAAAAAAGCCTCTCAAAACTGAACAATAAAAACAAACAATACTTTAGGACAGCAGTTCTCAACCTGTGGGTCACGACCCACAGGAACTGTATTAAAGGGCATTAGGAAGCTTGAGAACCACTGCTTTAGGAAATACACAAATGACACAAGCAGAGATTTCCCAGAGGAAGACATACAGATGGCAAGTAAAGGAAGGGACATTAGACCCCATCAGCAATTGAAAGCCATACGTTAAACCACAATGACATTTTAATAATAAATTGTTAATGGCTAAAATAAAAAGTACTAATAGCAAGAAGTACTAGGAAGGATGTGAAAAACTGGATCTTTCATCCATTGCTTGGTTGTAAAATGGTACAACCACTCTGGAAAATAGATTTTTGTTTTAAATTAAAATGCCCTTTCCATATGACCTAATGATGATTGTGCTCTTGAGCACATATCCCAAAGAAATGAAAACTTATTTTTGCATGGAATAGTGCACATGAATGTTTATAGCAGCTTTATTAGAAGTAGCCCCAAACCAGAACCTAACAGAATCTTCCACAAAGGAGAAATGGTTAAACTATGATATATCCATACCATGGAATACTATTTAATAATAACAAAGGAACAAACTATTGGCACACCTGATAGTTTGGATAAATCTCAAAGAAATTATCCTGAGTGGATAAAAAAGGCAATTTCACAAGGATATAAACTGAAAGATTCCATTTATATAACATTTATAAAAGTAATTACAGACATGGCACATACATTAGTGGTTGCCAGTAGTTAGGGATAATGGGAGAGAAGGAGGGAGTGTGGGAGTGAGGTGATGATAAAGTCAGGTGTCCTGATGGTGCTGGTAGTTGCACAAAGCTACATATGTGAAAAAAGTTTCAGAAACTGATATAGAAATCTAGCAAGACTCCAACAAGAGCTTCAAAATGGGAAAGAAATAAATATATTACAAAGTATTAGAAGAGGTATTACATGTAGAAATTATACAAAACTTCAAAACAAAGTCTTTACAAATTCATTTTAAAAATTCATTGATCTACCTTGCACTTTTACCTATCATATATATATGATATATAATTATATTTAATATAAATTATATAATATATTTAATATATATAATTTTGTGGTATCAAAAATTGTTCATGCATTCTGGGAAGATGGCTGACTGGTAGCAACCCTGGTCAGAGGCTCCTGAGCAAAGGAAGAAAAACTGGTTGGAATCAGAATCTACGAAGCCAAAAACGGGGAGCTGAGCCCAGAAAGAAGTTGGGCAAGCTGTAAATCCAAGGAAGATCATTAAGAACATAAAATACAGGTACAAAGTGGGCCCCAGAACTGCTTGCTAGAGCCGCCCGCCTCCCGCAGGTGGCGGGTGGCTGCAGAGAAACCCCCTACGGGAAAGCACAGTACGACTTGGTAGAGCCTAGCGCACTCCCACAGGTGGCAGCGGATGAGTCCTCCACTCTGGGAGGACCCAGAACTGCTTGCTAGAGCCGTACACCCCACAGGTGGCAGAGTAGACCCCTGCTACAGGTCTCTGGGTGGGTGTAGAACTTCTTGCTAGAGCTGCACACCTCCTGTTGGCTGCGGGTGGCCACAGAGGATTTCCCCTGCTCTGAGCAGGCACAGAGCTACTTGCTAGAGCCTCGCACACCCCGTGGGCAGTGGCAGAGGAGCCCCCACTCTGGGAGGACCCAGAACTGCTTGCTGGAGCCATGCACCCCACAGGTGGCCGAGGAGATCCCTGTTCTAGGGCTATGGGTGGGCCCAGAACTGCTAGCTAGTGCCACAGGTGTCCCACTGGCAGTGGTGGAGGAATCCTCCGTTCCAGGCAGATCCCAAACAGCCTTCTAGAGACACACACACCCCATGGGGGCCAGCAGAGGAGTTTCCTGCTCCAGGCACCTGTGCAGGGTGGACCCAGAATTGCTTGCTAGTGCCCTGCAGGAGGCGGTGCCCTGCAGGAAGCGGTGGAGGAGTCTAGGACTCTGGGTGGGCCCATAACTGTTTGTTAGAGCCACGTGTGTCCCACAGACAGAGGTGGAGGAGTTCCCCACTCCAGGCTCCCAGGCTGGGAGGGAATAGATCAGCTTGCTAGTGCCGCACATGTCCAACAAGCCACAGTGAAGGAGTCCCCCACTCCCCCCAGCTACTCTGGTGGGGTCGAACTAAGACTGATCTGGTCGCTTGCCTACCCTACACTTCCGCTGCGATTTCCCCCACCCCCTGGCTGCTCCAGGATGCTAAACTAGGACTGATCCGGCTACTGCCCCTCTAATGCCCCCTGGTTGCCCCAGTAGGCTGAATGAGGTCTAATGCAGCCACGCACACTCCCGTGCAGCTGCTGCCATTCCACTGCACCCCAGTTGCCCCAGCACCTGAGAACTGGGAGTAGACAACAGACACGCTCTGCCTGTCTCTCTGGGCAAACAGAAGAAGCCACCAACTGAACAGTTCTGATAAGGCCTCCAAACAAGGTAAACTCAGCATGGGGCGGAACCAGCAGAAAAACTCTGGCAACTCAAATAACCAGAATAGATTGACTCCTTCAAGGGAAAAGGGGGAAGGCATAATTGAAGACCCCATCCACAAGCAAATGGCTGGGATGTCAGAAATTGAGTTCAGAATGTGGATAGCAAATAAGATGAACAGAATGGAAGAAAAGAAGGAATTAGGAGCTGAAGAAATTATTCAAAAGATTTCTCAAGAAATTATTCAAAATATATTTCAAGAAATTATTCAAAAGGTGACTCAAGAACTCAATGATTTCAAAGATAAAATGATCAAAGATTTTGAAATACTGAGACAAGAAGTTGCAGCCCTCAAAGATCTAAAAGACACAGTGGAATCCTTCTATAACAGAGTGCAACAGGCAGAAGAAAGGATCTCTGATACTGAAGACAAAGCTTTTGAAGAAGCCCAGGAGTGCAACGATCAAAAGAAATGGAGAGCAAAAATAGATCTCACTCTCAGAGAACTCTCGGATACTTCGAAGAAAACTAATATTCGCCTTATAGGAATCCCAGAAGGTGTTGAAGTTGCTTCACAAAACACAGATGCTCTTCTTCATGAAATTATAAAAGAGAACTTTCCAGACATGCCAAGAGATTCTGAAATTCAGATAGCAGATAGCTTCAGAACCCTAGCATGACTCAACACTAACAAGACATCCCCCAGACACATCGTAATTTCACCAAAGTTAAGATGAAAGAGAAAATTTTGAAAGCAGTTAGATGTAAGAAAACCATAACCTACAAGGGGAAGAGTATTAGGATGACTGCAGATCTCTCAGCTGAAACCTTTCAGGCTAGAAGAGGATGGTCATTGACTTTTAATCTCCTAAAACAAAATAA